>JAYMSP010001786.1:0-28848 GCA_036897095.1 Plantago elongata | reverse complement strand
ATATATCATCAATAAATTAAATAAAGTATATATATAAATAAAATAAAGTATATTTTTATAATTAAAACAAAACAAAATGAAGTATAAAATAATGTAAATTTGTAACGGAATCTTGTATTCCGTTACAAATTTGTCACGGAATAACGCATTCCGTCACAAATTTGTAACGGAATAAACATTCCGTGACAAATTTGTAACGGAATACAATATTCTGTGACAAATTTGTAACGAAATAAAGATTCCGTTACAAATTTGTGACGGAATACGATATTCTGTGACAAATTTGTAACGGAATACAAGATTCCGTTAGAATCATTACCGGCCAGCGGTTAAACCGTCTGGCCGAATTGTCAATTTCTAACGGAATTCGGGATTCCGTTAGAAATTCCGTTACTATTCTGACGGAAAATTATTCCGTTACAAAATTCCGTTAGAAAACGGCTGTTTTCTTGTAGTGACAACAACAATGCAAATCAACTGAAGATAGTTAACCTTCTTGAAAAGCACCGATCTTGCAAATCTTGATCTGCTCCTAATTCAATTCAAACGAAACAAATCCAACCAGTAGGAGAACAAAACCATATGTAAAATCGACAAATTAGAACCCAAAAACAAACACGCAACACAACAGTCAGAGAACAAAGGAAGAGAAAAACACCTCCTAGAGAACACCGTAAGCACGAAACTCATCCTCCAAATCTCTCTCGATGACATGCAGATCCAAATTCCCAACGTACACTCGAGCCATTGTTATGCGCTTCAATAACCTAATTGACAAATGAATCGAATCAAATTTAAATCGTTTCACTGTAACATGCGATCAAGCAAATGGATGAAGATATGTATAAATTAGGAGCAGAAAAGGGAATTGATTAGCTTACTGTGAGAAATCGAAGCTGAATTTTAAAACAAAATGGGTTTCTAACCAATCCAAAATGTCCCGATATCAATCTTAACTTCAGAAAAAAAAATACAAAGAAAGTAAATAATGAATAGAACACGAATCTGTAAAGAAAATAAACATCGAAGAAAAAAATATCTAAAGAATAATGAATGGAAAAAGGTACAACTCAACAATAGTGATGAAGAGATGACTAATGTTATCCCATATTTATTATTTGCCAAGAACTTTTAGTTCACTTGCTTCTTTAGAACACCAGGATAAAAAATTTTGTTCAGTTCAATCGTCCATATCTTTGTTTTGCAGATGATTGTATGTTGTTTAAACAACTGTGAAAAATGCTAGAGTTATTGCCAAGATTCTACAACAATATGCTGAAGCTTTGGGACAACATATTTATTGAGATAAAAGTAGAATACTCTTTTCCCAAAATACACCGTGTCATATAAAACAAGAGATCACATATCTCTTGGGAGTTATTTCGAATAAGCGAACAGACAAATATCTTGGCCTCCTTTTTTAATGGGAAGAAAAAAGAGAGACCTCTTTGATCAGATTATATAGAGAACTATGAATAACATTAATACTTGGTACACAAAATTTCTTTCTTACGCAGGAAGGTTAACTCTGAATCAGGCAGTCACCAATGCTATTCCTTCCTACTGTATGTCTATAGCAAAAGTTCTTGTAACTTGCTTGGACAAGATTGAAGAAATAAATCGGCATTTCCTTTGAAACTTTGCCAAGAATGGAAAAAAGAAAGGAAGAATAAAATGTCAAAAATCTGTCTTCCAAAACATATGGGAGGACTTGAAATTCAGAATCTACATACTCTTAACCATGCTTATCTTTTAAAACATTGTTGAAATCTGTTGACAAAACCTGATTCTCTATGGGCAAAGGTCTATAAGAGTAATTACTTTCCGAATTCTAACTTCCTATAAGTTACCTCCAAACCAAGTCACAGTTGGTTCTGAAAAAATATCTTAAGAAGCAAACACTTTTTCCTGCAAGGCCTAGGAAAGCAAATAGGCTCAGGTACAGACACACTGTTCTGGCAGAAAAAATGGCTACCAAAATAAGGTCTTAAAAGACTACGTCAAACATATTCAGAATTAAGGGTGGCTGATCTCACTCAAGATTGCAATTGGGATATAACAACTTTGAAAACACTTCTGCCACGAGAACTTGTTATGGAGATAATTGTTATCCCCATACCTCTGACACCACAACTAGATAAGTATATTTGGCTACCATCTCAGAAAGGCATGTTCTCGATCAAGTCAGCTTATCACCTTCTCATCAATCAAGACATGCCGCAACAAGTGAATTGGCCTTGGAAGTCCATTTGGACTCTTAAAACCCTCCCGAAGATTAGGTTTTTCACTTGGATTACCTTATACGACAGGCTACCAACTACAGAAAATTGTTTGATATAGGAATCATACCATCACCCCTATGTTCGCTATGTCAAACTGCACCTGAAACCTTGACACACATTTTCTTTAATTGTCCCACATTTTCCTCAAGTAGGAATCTGATTTTCAATGATCACCCGGAAAAAATTGATACTTTCTCTCAGATGCTTACCTTATTGACCCATAACTTGCCTCAACAACTTTTGATCTTAAATTTTTGCTGGCTATGTTGGCAGACTAGAAACCACAAAATCTTCAGAAACTAAGATTTCAACTTCTTTACCTTTCACAAAACTCTTACTACCCTAATAAAGGACACTGCCATCAACAACCCCTCACCTCAACCTAAATCCACTAAAACCATCTTGTAAATGGGAACCTCCACCTCCAGGATATGTCACTTTGAACATTGATGGATCGGTTTTACCTTTGATATGGTCAGCGGGAATAGGAAGTATCATCAAGGAAACTTTCTCAGAGCAACATCTACCTTCATCGGACGAACTAACCACATTACGGCGGAATTCATAGCTCTTAAACTAGGACTCTTGTCTTGTATCCCCCTTGGACATAGGAAGATACTCGCATGTTCTTCTACACTCCCTTAACCAGAAGGAAGCAGCGACATCACAACTGCAAACCCTTCTCGAGGATAGCCTTCGGCTTATGGATATCATAGGAGAAGTCCATGTTCAGTTTGTGTATCGAGAAACGAATCAAACTAATGACCATTTCGCCAAGGGAGCCAGCCGACAAACCTTTGAAAACAACTTTGTGAATCGTACTAGATACCATTTTGTCTGGGACATTTGTCCTTCTTGACTAGTACCTATTTTGAATTTGGATAATTGTACTCATATACGTATTGTACCCTTTAATCATTAATAAATAAATGACTATTTCCCTTCAAAAAATGATTGTTCTGGATGGCATTTGGTAATTTCAGAAATATTAAGGGCGAAATGGCATTTTTATATTGAAAATGAGGGAATTTGAACATTTCGGGTACCTCGGATTTGTCTTTCAAAACACAAATCTAAAACCCCTAAAATTTAGAGGGGTTTACTTTTACCAAGGCGAGATTAAAAGTATACACAAATGGACTTTATTCACGGGCTACACAATACTGAAACACATGACGTTTTAACTACCAATCGGTGTAAAAAAGGCGGTCAACCCCAAAACACATGTAAAACCTCCTACCAATCACACCCTTATTACTTTGATGAATCTTATCCACATGTATTTGCTTGTTGAAGTGATTTATCTCTGTTAACTTTGTACCCTCTTTTTCATTAATGAAGATCATTCTTTTCTTAAAAAAAAAAAAAGCGCATTTGTGTGAAATAATATAATTTTCGTCAAGACGTCAACAAGCAGTTTCAATAAAAATTAATTATTGTAAAAAAAATTTAAATTAATTTTAATATTAAAAGTAAACATAAAATTTAATAAAAAATTATTAAACCAAAATGTAATCTTCGTTTATAAAACGGATATACAAATTAAATATGGTCTGAGGGTCAATTCGCAGCCTAAACCGTCATGGTTCGAACCCCAGAGAATCAATCGAGAGAGGAAGCCCTTGCGCTCTAAGCATCGACATCCTATACTAAGGATCAAGGGACTGATCAAGGAGCTATCGAGGTACTCGAGGGATGCCACAGGCCAATCGAGGGTACGAGGGAAAGAAGGGTCCGACATGGCATCATCGACGGAAGGGCTCGACAAGGTTCCATCAAATGCGATGGTGTGACAAGCCTATCGATGGAAGGCTCGACGATAGGCATCGATCTAGAACTTGTGAGGTATTTATATCATCACTAGAACTTGTGAGGTATAAATTAGTTGAGCTACATTTCTATGTGTTCTAACTTTTTGAAAATTGCGCCTATCTCTTTCAAAACTACTAAAAGATCTTTTATGGGAACTTGATCTAAATAAATATTCACTATTCTTTTATGAGTTATACTTTCTAAATGACATAGAACTTTGTTTGTTAAATCTTATGCTTACTCCTCCATCTGGGTGATCAACTATATTTCTATTTCAATATTCTCTATTGGTGGGAATTTCGGTATCGTTCCAGAATGAAGTAGCCAGGCTTCAAGAAGATTAACATTTTTCGATTTTATTGTCATAGGAACTGTGAGATTAGACTTTGACTTATTAATTTCTCAAAAAATAGTTTGTTCAGATGGTTTCTCACATAATATTGCCTTAACATTTAACCATGTGTTCATTACATTGCAATGCATTCGATAAAATATTTCATATATACGAGAACCATCACCCATGCTTCATTTTGTAATTCTGAGTTTTTACATTTAAAGTAAAGATGTCTTAAATATGTAGATCTGTCAATAACATAATAAAAGTTTAAATTTTTTTAAGATTTAAATCGAAACTAGGGCATGATTATTCATAGGATCAAAATTGCAATTCTCCGACCTAATCCTTCCACGCTCTATGCTTCCCAGAATCAGCTAAAGTATTGTTAAGTGTTACTCTTTTATAAAAAGAAGTTAGATGCAGAGTTCACCCAACACATGAGATGGGTCCGCCCCTACCTACACGTACACATAAGATTATGATGAAATTCAATCATGCAAGTTTCTGATTCACATAATAGAGATCAATTTGCAAGTGATGATATCCGATAGGGATATCACTCAAGATCAACTAAGGAATATGCCTTTTTATTTTATTAAACTTTTGAAGAAAAGACGTGATATGGGCTCCAAAGGTGGTTATATATTTCTATCAGATGCCAAATCTAAGTAATGGGCCTATAAGATAGATAATATGTCATACTTAACTTCACTTTTAGTTTGCATATCGTAAGGTAAAGTGTAACCATTTCATGCACTAATTAATTTGACTTGTATATAAGTATCTATAGTATTCCGGCATGCATTAAATACTCTCCAATTTCTTGACAAGTGAACTAATGATCTGAAAATTAATGATCGAGACCCTTTAAACCAGTACAATTATTCATAGACAACTTTATATATGATATGTTGGTTTCATTTTACTAATTCATGTACGTTATTTTTTTCGTATACTTTATCCCGACTCGTGTGTAAATTGTGAGACTTCCATATTGGTTACACATCAGTCCATAAGCAACTTAACTGGTTAATTATAAAAAATTATCAATGAAATTCATATAATAAGTATACACCTTATTGTTATTCGTTATCAAGCTCTTTAGAGCTATTGAATTTATTTTAAAATTCTAGATTGTAACAATTATAATACATTTTGATAACGAAGTGCAACTCAGTTGGTAAGACGCTTCACTCCCAATTAATCGTTTCGAGGTTCGAGTGATCTGTTAGTTTATAATCTATGGCCTACTTATTATCTTTTATTCTTTAACTATTTAAATAGTATTGAATGTCACTTGACTAATATTCAAAACATATTTCGTTGATGAAGATGTAAATAAGAAATGGTTCTTGAAAGTTGAGTAGTTGTTGAAGGGGTACTCAGTGGAATTCATTCCATGCAATCCACCATGGCTATAAGAAATAATGTATACTTTTTTTTGTAATGGAGTAGCTTAGAAATGACATTTGGCTAAATTAACTTTAAATTGTTCGGTATATGTTACTTGTGGCCCAATGTTACTTACAAGTCTTTAAGATCTTTGTAGACGTTAACTGAGTTATCAATAATATCATATAAATGATAAATAGATAGTGAGATTATGTAGAAGAATATAATCTCAATGCATTGTTATTCCCTTATTTAAAAGGTCAAGGAGTTGATGTATGACGCTACTTAATTAAGAAGCGAACGCATGGGTGGAGGTCATTATTCCTTCGATTAATTACATAGTGATACAATATAATTAATGAGAATATTATTATATTAGTAGTCTGGTTAGATTAATGTTAGTATAATTTAACTATAATCTTGAAGTTCTAATCCTAATGTAACTTGTAATATATTTCGTGTATATATACACGGTGAATCAATAGAGAAAGTCAATGACTCAATTCTCATAATCTTAAATGGTATCACACTATGGTACGATCTGTTTGCTTCCTCTCAATACAGTATTTGTTCTCCACACAAATCGATATTTGCTAGTTTTTCGATTATCAGCTTCGAACCCACTGTTCATCGCTGCTTCTTCCCCCTTCCTTCAAAATCGCAAACAACATGTCGCTTCTTTCCCGTGATCTTTGATAGTTTCCGATCCTACATCGATTCGAACCCATTGTCCGTCGCTTCCCCAAATTGCAAAACAACAAATTCGTTTTTCTCCTGTGATTTCGATCATCTTCTTATCGTTCTTACATCTGCCTGAATCATGTTCTAGCATTGTCTTTCTTCGCCGAATAGTAGACTCGGCCTCATGTTTTCGAATCATCTATTTCGATACAGCCCCCAGCAGATCGATCCTTCTTGATCGACTCAGCCCACAACAACTTCGATATCTCTAATTCGATCTTACCATCTTTTCCAATTGTTTTCCAGCCATCATGAATGTGTATAGTTCCTCTACACAAACCGCCCTCTCGGCAAAACAATATGTCCCTCCCGTTCGTACTAATATTCGAAATCATGTCTCGGTTATTCTTGAGATGGAAAACTCGCAATACGACACATGGGCCGAACTATTCAAGATTCATGCTAGTTACAACGTTCTTCACCATATAATCCGTCTCCCTCCTGGTGATGAACTACCTACTCCTACCACCAAGGAAGAGAAAGCCCTCTGGTCAACCATTGATTCGACTATACTTTAATGGATTCATTCGACTATTTCGAATGACTTGTTGAATACCATCGTTGAACCCGATGCTACTGCTATGGAAGCTTGGAATAGCTTGGAGGATCAGCTCAAAAACGTTGGGGCACCGATTGCCAACAGTCAATTGGTTCCAGGTCTCACGAAAGCATACAAGGGTGTTGGAACTCAGATTCACCAAGCCAATCCTTTACCCTCGTTTTCTCAAGCTCAATCTTCCTTATGCCTCGAAGAACGTGAGCTTGCCAACATGGTTAGCCATCACTCGGGATCTGCTTTGATTGGTCACATCCGGTGACTTGCAACATGATAACATTAATTCTGGTCAAGGTCAAGGTCGTGGACGTGGGCGCAACAAGAATAACCGTGGTCGTGGAAACAAAAGAGGATGAGGGGCGGGCCTCTCCACTAGCACGCATCAGCAGTGGGCCATCGCCCCCAGTACTCACATCCGACAGCCTTGCAAGGGCACTGGCAATGGGCACTGGCACCTCAACAACCTCCTTGTCATGTTCCTACTCAAAATTGGACTCCAAGGTATCATGCTGCTCCACCAACCCGACCACCATCTGGTGTTTGTACGTCTCCTGCTCCTCAAATTATGCGGCGACTATGGGTCCTCATGGTTCTTATGTACCGACGGATGTGGAAGCTGCTTTGCACACCATGACCCATATCTTCTTCCAATGGTAATCTCTCACCTTATTTTCCTGTGAGAAATCAAAATAATTGTATTATTGTTGGGAGTGGTCATTCTATTCCTATTCGTGGGTCGGGTCATACATGCTTATCTTCTCCTAATTCTCCTTTAGCTTTACGAAATGTGTTACATGCTCCTCACTTAGTTAAGAATCTAATTTTCGTATGCAAGTTTACCTCTGACAACTCTGTTTCCATTGAGTTTGATCCTAGTGGATTTTCTATGAAGATTTTACAGACTGGGATAGCCATCATGAGATGTGATAGTCAGGGTGATTTATATCCACTCACATCCATCCAGTAACTAGCCTATCATCAAACTCGATGTTGTCATCATCATCATTTGCTTAAAATGTTCACTGACTGGGTTAAAATCAAAACAAATCTAATATCAATACTTAAAAATAAAGAAGAAACATGTAACAATGCTAAAAAATAGTAACATTAATCTAAAAACTATAAAGATGATAACATTGATACATTAAACAATAATGATGACTATTAAAACTATTTGTAAGAATCAATTCATAAATATTTCTCAGAAGCTACAATAATAATATTGATACTTAAAATTATAACGATAGTTCATAAAATTATAATATGTGTGCTAAAAACAGTAATATACAAGTACAATTTAAATGTAGTAACATTAATACTTTAAATCATAGCATTGCATTTTAAAACATAAAAATAATTATTAAATTAATATTTCTTTTTATTATAGTTAGCCGTGACAATAGTCTACTTTTAGTGAAACGTATAAGTAATTTTTAGATTATTTTGTTGGACGTGAATCAGATTACTTTTCTCTGTAATATGCTCAATGTTCACTGCAATTTACACTATCATCCCATATAGTAGTTGCTCTCTCACCACAAGGGACTCATTTGTAATACATTCCATTTTTATATCATATGATTCCACTAAAATTATACATGTTCTTACTAAAATCACCCATGTTTCTACTAAATCGCTCCTACTAAAATTTATTATTCTTTTTCAGAGACATCAAAATGATGGGACTACATATTTTGTACAAAATGTTTGAATAGAAAAGCAGCGAAAAACATTACTTGGAGGGAAACACTGTTCATAAATAATTATGATGGGTTTGAAATTGAAGAAGTAAATATCAAGATCTACTCCAAAAAAGATACTATTAGCACAAACAAAACTCTAAATGTATATGTTTACTAAGAATAATTTTGGTTGTATTTAAACTTGTATATATACAAGCATATTGACGATTAAAATATTTCTACATTCGATGTTTATACGCATTACTACTAACATGTTAAAAATTATTCTGAACAATACATTCTATGTTCCCAGCAATATTGTCTATGTTCTTATTAATAATATCGACGTTGTTAGAGCATTCACTCCTAGAAAGAAAAATACATGTTCTAAATGATATCACCCATGTTCCCAAGAAATTCGCCTATGTTCTTAGCATAATTTGAATTGACCTGGACCTAGATCAGGGTCAGATAGCTGATCCGGATCTAGATCCGGGTTAATCCGGATTAGTTGGTCGGATCCGGTTCGATTACATGGAATCCCACCTTAATGTCATATTTAATTGTTTAGTTGGTAAATTGTAAATTCAGTCACTAGATAATTTATCTAAAAATCGTTTTTTTTTTTTTTTTGAGATTTCATATAATAAAATACTGATGTGTTTACAATAATCCGTAGAATATCATTCATCTTGTAAACCTTCTCATTTGGAAAATCATAACATCGACTTGCAAAAACTCTTTGAAGAGACTGGCTATCTTTAGAGTTTAAGTTTATCCCACTATGAACACATCCTCTAGTTCTCAACGCAGTTATAACATCCAACCAGGATCAATATTTTCTTTTAAACGATAAAGGTGCCTGGAACCCCGCTACTGATTGGAGGTGAAGCGTCTTACTAACTGAGTTGCACTTCATTGTTCCAACCAGAATCAGATTGAAACTGGACAACATAATATTTATGGACAAAAATGAGCAACTTTTACTAAATATGTTTCCATTGTAACTGGAGAACAACATATATCGTTATGGAGAGTTAGATGAACCGAATGTGTTTCTACGTATAAGACCTCTCGAACACTTTTTTGTAACGTTTCATTACGTAGAAGACGAACCATGACCCTGCATAGTTGGACCTGGGCTCGGAGTTTGCTTTGTTTCTAATCCTTGAGCATTAGTTTGACGGCTTATTTCCATTCTGATCTCCTGCATATGGGGGCTGTTAGTCGATCTTGGGCTGTAAACAGGTTTCATCCGTTGCTGTGGCGATTGAGTACAGCTCCTAATCTTAGGGCTACATGCATGACGTATCTCACCACGACTTCTTGTGACAACTTCGTCTAGTACCTCTGCACTGTCGATATTGGTCACCCGCGCCTGTTGCTCCTGAAGTTAACAAGAAACGAACAAAGGTGATATCATAATTTATAACATGTACATGTACATATTCAATATCATTGACATGAATGGAAATGTGTTGTAAGCTTACTTCGAAGGATAAGTTGTATGTAACTGCAAGGGTTTCTTCATATTCTGCTGCGTCAAGATCCTGTAAATGGACTGCTTTGAAAAACTTGGGAAGCAAATATTGTCTCACCGGGACAAGTAGCATGATCAGTAAAGGGAAAAGTACACCAGCTATTGGGATCCATGTGATACCGAAGCAGAGGAGTAGGTAACATGTCTGAAACAACGTGAACATTGCAATTGTTCTAAAAGGTACTGCCTCGATGAATGTTGCATGATATTCTTCCAGCACCCTGGACATTTTTAAACATAAGATTATGAGCTACAAAGTCAGATTATTTTCTTAACTACACAGGTAAAACAGACTTACTTGTATCTGCGACTTGGAGCAGTAAAAAGCAATAATATCCTCTCCCAGAATTGATTCCCTGGCAAACTTTCTATGGCCATGAAAGCAAAGTAGCCCCAGAGGACTGAAGTTGGAATCTTTTTCAAAATAGGCATGGCAGCTACGCAGATACCGACCATTAACGCCTGAAGCAAATTGCTAAGGCGTTGTTCTTTTACTTCCACAGGTAAGAGATCATCGATATCCTTGTCCACATCGAAAATGGTTTCATCAACCGGTGCACCTATGTACCCACTACTAGAGGCTCGTTGCACTGTTGAATCTTTTAACTCCTTCAGTCCCTGATCGATGCCAATAATTATTAAGAACAAGCATGTAGACCAACAATAAAGAAGAAATCTTTTTTGAATGAAGATATATATTGCTTATAGTGTCCTTGAACAATGCAAGTTCAAAGCAACCATACCAAAGAAGGTGGAGTTTGATAAACAAGTGGAGTTTGCATCTCATTGTAAGCATGTTTCATGCTCTCGTACAGCTGAGACAAATTCGAATTTTTCTGCATGCTGGTTCGCGCTGTTGATACAAGCTTATTCCTCAAGAGCTGTTTAAGAAGGAAACAGAAAAAACAAACAATTAGACGAGTATTGTAATGTGCAAAGATAATCAAGACAATGTAGCTGGAAATTCTTTGCTAATGCAATCAGAATATAGCCATAGGTTTGAAGTTTCTGTTTCCATCGGAAACCCAAAAATGCTCCCCTTGATTACGTAAACGGGAAAGTCCTTTATTCATTGGAAACTAAAATTTCAAAATATTCAGAATCCTTCATGAAAATCTATGAAATGCTTTTTAACTTTAAAGAACCGAAAATCAACAGAGACGGCACTGGCATTAAGCTACAGAGTTCCAGTAGTTTGAATTCATTCATCAAGTAATTTACCTGATGCTTCAGAGTAGCCAAACTTTTTGTATGCATTGGGGACTGGGGAATAACTCCATTGGAAGGAGGAATGCCAATGAGACCGCATAATATCACCTAGTCGGTACAAAATGTACTTCTGTTACTGGCTTGCTAAAATGTGTTATATGTGGGTGGTATAGGAGCGAATCCATTTCACACTCTGAAAATATATAGATGAAATACTTACCAAAACTCCCAATAGGAGAAGATCGTAGTGATACGAAGAAGGCTTCTTGAGGTTGAATTCGCTTTGCTGGGCAAGTTGAGATGCAACACTATGGTCAAAGTAGTAAAGCACTGCAATCATGGTCGCAGGAATGAATGCTCCGATTATGTAAAGTGGAGGCACTCTCAACATGTCCTGTTACCAAATCATTATAAGAATCTATTAAAGAACAAATTATAACTCCACAAAACTGATTCAAGAGAACAGATGGAGAACCACCTTAATGACTGTCCAATTTGAGTATGCACCAGTAGACCATGGATTTGGGCTAAATAGACGTCTTGGTATGCCATGTGGTACATTATTAACCGGTATATAAGATATAGCAGTCCACACAAGCACCATCAGTGGGACACCATAGTCAGCAATAAATCCTCGAAGCCATCCTTAAAATTACAAAAACATGTTAACAAATCTTCATGAGAAAAGAAGTCATATATATGAATACATAACGTTGTTTCTATGGTAATTGCTCTTGATTTATCCAAACTTATTGTCATTCACATAGCTGAACACACCTGTTCCATAGCGCCAAGATCTAGCCTTACGGCTACTCAATGCAGTATGAAGGAGACCAAAGGACAAAACCAATGCAAACATTCCATTTCCAAATCGCCACGAAGGTAGGAATGCTGTCTCATTAACATTTTCTCTCTCAGGAATGCCGAACTCTTCTACAACTCCCTAAAAGAGAATGCAGAACATTATGTCATGCATCATTGATGAGAAATGGTTAGTGCTTGTTTGCAATTAATGACATATGCAACTTTTGCAGCATTTAGCTTAAAACATGTCACTACGTGCTAGATTCCCAGAGATATGTAAGGTGATAAAAAAACACTATCCTGTAAAAATTTAAGTAATGAAATTATAGAGAGGAGAAAGTGACAGAATCATAAGCATACTCACACGAATAGCCTGTTGCATAAAAAGCATTGCAATCAAGAGACCAAACAATTCACCAGCCACTCTTGTAAACCGGTTAATAATAGAGCAAGCACCCAAGACAGCCAGCAAGAAAAGCAAAAGGGCAGTCCATACACATACCCTATACACAATGATGTCAGATTTCAATACACAACAGTAATTGACGGCATTGGAGTTGAAGTTCCACAGAGTGTAAGTATTTTACCATCCCGTCCAGGCAAGGAACAGCTTCGGACCCAAATCTTTACGATCTTTAGCAAAATTGAACATGAAGGTGTACATCAAAACAGTGGGCTCTGCAACCCCAAGTATTAGTAAAGGTTGTCCGCCTATGACAGAGTGGATGACACCACAAAGTGCTGTCGATGCTAGCGTTTGCACTGCGGTTAATGTTCCATCTACAGATTGGTTGGTTTGTTTGGTAAGACAATGTTTCGGAATGAGATGATAACTCAAGAACCAAAATGAAAATGGACTAACCAGTTTCTCTTTCAAGCTGCTCACCAAAAGATATCACTGGAATGGCTGATGCAAAGAATATGTATGTTGTTGGAGCCAAGATCCTATAAAAGAATCAAATCATGTCATACTCATAATATCTAGTATAAAGCAAAGGTTAGAACTTAGAACCACGGTTAATGCATTTGAAATATGATCAACGACAACAAACCTGATACCGGCACGTAAACCACCAGTCCAATCTTTTTTATAGCATAGAAGCCTTCCTCTGAGGTCATTCTTTATTCCACGAAACGGGACAAAAGTTTCCTCCATGATAACTCCACAACTATCAAACTATCCGTCCCTTCCTCCTTTAAAGGCAGGACAGAGATGTTGAAAAGGACTTAAAGAGACTCGAGAGGAATATCCTTATAACTAAAAAAATGCAGTAGCTACTTGATCATTAGCAGAGTAATGAAATTTGGAATAATTAGGAGATGGATACTTTGAGACAACACAACACAACATATGTATCTGTAACTAAAGCACCTTACATTTGAGCTTTTTGTAAGGGATTCAGAAAGAATGATTTTTTCAGTAGCTACTTAAATGAACAAAAGAATTGGTCAGCAATGAATAGAATTGGTAAGTACCAACAACAAGAAGAATAATACAGGACATAAGTAGTAAAGGTTTAGGTCATCAACAATTTTGTTGGCCTAATTATACTCCATATTTCAGTAGAAGGGAAGTAATTAACGAACTGAATCCATTATTGCTGATCAAGATTGAAGCTAAATTAAAAGGAAAGAAAGTATGAGATACATTTCATCAAACACCTTTCCACATAAGTAATTAGCAGCAAGAGAAACTCATAAAGCTGAAGCCTTTAGATCAATTACATGGTACAAACTAATGTATATTCCCAACTATGTTTTGAACTAGCAGAAAAAGGATCTCCCAAAAAGTCCAATAAAATCAGAAACTAGCGAGAACCCATGTTATATAATGCAGAAAGGAGTGTCCTAAACTTCCAAAGATGGTAGCTTCTGTGCAATTACATTTACATGCTCAAGTAAGCAAATGAATGGTTGAAAGTTGGGAAGAAAGAAGGTTAAAAGTAGAGTAAATGAAGCTGAAAATGGAAGAAGAAACTAGAAAGAAATGATTGGAAGCTGATTTTGGTTTCTTGGTGTCAGTTACAGAAAGAAATACAAGGCAGCAAGCAGTTTGTTTGTGAGAGAAAGATAGTGGTAACTGGTAAGCAAGCATATATTTATGGTGACCGAACAATCATCATCATACATAAATAATAAATTGGGCAAATTACATCTAAACCCCTATTAGGTTTAAAAGTTGTAAATGACTACCACTCAGATTAATAATTACATGTAAGTTCTAGTCGATAAAAATCAATTACATCCAGATCCACGAATTTGAATTTCAGCAAACTTAAACTCGAAAAAGTCATTTTTGCCCCTGTTTGAATTTCAGCTTTTGCATTTGGCCAAACAGCCTTATCTCATGTCCACCGATTTTGCCACCACCCACCACCAATCCACCCTTCCTCCGTCCGATCTACCACCAAACAGATCCGGTCAGATCCGCACCATTGAGATCCGCACCGTCAAAGATCCATCAGTATCCTTCCAATTCAAATCGATTTCAGTCTCCAAGTTCTTCATGGCTTCTCTTCTTCATCTCCTTATTTCTCTCGATTTCCAGCATCTTGCAGTTCCTATATCAACGCCCCTCAATCTCCCACATACCCAGAACCAATTTTCAACACAGCCCAGCTTTCAAGCCGCAGTATCGTCAGCGTTCATCAACAAATTCGAGTTAATCAAAACTCTCGATCGGTAAGTCTGTAGCTCGAATCTCAGAATTCCCTCTCGTATTATCATCCTAACTCAGTAATTCCATTTGTAGTATCGAATTTCGGATGTGAAGCTTGAATCGATCGGAATGGTGGTGATGGCAATCGAGGAGGCTGGTGGTGATGGCGATCACGGAGAATTCGTGGTAGTGATTGACTCGCAGAGGAGTGTGGAGGATGCTAGTGGTTGAATGGTGGTGGCGGACCTGTGATAGGTGACAGAGGTGGTGTTGACAGCGGTGGAGGAGAGGATTGGTGATGGCGGCACGAGCAGAGAAGGTGGATTCGTGGTGTGATAGGGCGGCAATGGTGTCGATTGGAGGTGGCCGACGGAGTCGTGGCCTGCGGTGGTGGTGGAATGCGGTAATGATGGTGGTGGTGGAAAAAATAAAGAGACGAAGAAGACGATGTAGAAGGAGGCGATGGGGGAATGAGCTGTGTGGCTAAGGCCATGTTTGGATTGCCCCCTAGCTATTGAATAGTGAATTAAGCTGGTCAACGCAAAAACGAATTTATGGACCTGCATGTAATTGTTAATTTGAATGGTAGTCATCTGCAACATAAGCATCTAACAAGGGGTATATGTAATGTTTTCATAATAAATCAATATTTCGAAATTAGGAAGGAAAAAAAATATAAATAAATAATACATGAATGGTTATGGATCCATTCAAACACCATTTATGCTTATATGATTCGCATGCCATTGCGTTAGTATTTTATTTTTATTGATGAATTAAAGGTCATAAACGTCTCAGGTCATGATTTTGAAATTTATCGGCACACAATCATATGGGTCATTATGTGAATCGGACCTCTTATTTCTTTATAATATATTTATTTCTTTAAAATTATTTATTTTTAATAGAAAATAATATATAAGAAATATTATTTTTATTGAAAGATATAAAAAATTATCAAAATTAAAAACAAGTTACATATTATAGCGATTGATTAGAGCAAACATATAACAACATGTACATATGCAGTGCCATGTGTCGGACCTAGCCTATGCGGCATGTTCAGTTGCTTAGACCACTTTTAATGGGCCGTCACGATGAGTTTGAATAGTAGCGATTGTTGATGATGACCATTCTGATAATCAATGTAGTTGAAAATTATGTACAATGGATCATCGGGACGACCATGAATAGTGCTTTTCTAATTAATTTTTTAATATTTTGTTAACAAGTTAAACATATTATGAGAGTGTTTAGAAGTTGAAATAAATCAAATTGCATCTTTAAAACTCGTTTTAGAATTAGTTGATTGAGGATATATCAGAATGAAAAAATCAGGAGAAAATGTATGAATTATTACTTGACTGCCTTGGACGGGATTGAGATTGCTCAGTGTGGTTAAGTAGAATAAGAACGACTTCTTTAATGAGTTTGCTAGCATGGGTGTAGTAATTGGGGTGAGTGTTTGATGTGGAACCTTCGACGTCACTCCAAGAGTGGGGGTTGCTCTACATCGTCATCGTAACCAGACGACGATAGAATGTAGTTTTTTATAGTAGATGAAGACATTTTGGAGAAGTTTAGAGAAATTTAGACGTTTTGAATTTAAGAAGTGGGAGAAGGGAGAAAATTGAAGTGTGAAGAAATGAAATGAAATGAAATGAATTATGATTGTATTTATAGAGTTCGAAAAAATATAGTCGTTTGAAATTTTTGAATTTTTTATTATATATATATATATAATGACCATATGGCCGTTGGAGCACCAAGCGGCCGAAACTCGCCCGCTTGGTGCTACTGGTCGGCCATTGGGCCAGCTAGTGGCGGATGATCACTCCTATTGGAAGCGGTCTTAGGGCCCTAAAAATTGAGGCTCTAATCCATTGTATATGTATTTATATGGAAAGAATTAATAAAAATAAATTTATTCGCTCGAAACAAAGAAAAAATTAATACAGAAAAACTTTATACAGTCATATCGTCGAGACCGAAAATAAGATATTCTTATAGAGAGTTTATTCCTAAATAGAGGTTTTTACTAAATATTTATTTATAATAAATTAATATGCATAACTTAAATGTTATATTTATTGATGAAAATCACTAAATATTAACTTGAGAATTTATTGCTATTTTTTTTTTCAATAAAAAGGTCAAATATGGATGAACTACTACTTACACGAAAACTAAAAGATCGACTTACCACTTAAAAGTTCAAATTACTATCACAAACAACTTTAGACAAGTATTTGACATCTTAAATTTCATAATGAAAATCGTGTATGTAGATAAATATTATTGAATATTATATCATTTATTACTATAGGGATGTATAATTATTTAAGACAGACCGGAGAAAGTTATGGAATATGACAATGTGAAGTTTATTCTTATTTATAACTGGTCCCAAGTTGAAATCGAAATTTTTAATAATTATAAATAGTTTATTCCTTTACATGGTATTTTTTTATAGAGTTTCTTGTGTATTTAATTTGTCTTAATGGCGTGGGTTGTGTAGTTTTATCAATCATGTCCAAGTTCATGCTGTGATTCCCAGTTTTGACAAACGGATGGTTGAGATTGGATTTGGATCGGATGAATTCAAATGTATACTTTATTTAGATGAAGTGAAGTCGGATTGGATTTCAGTTGTTGTCCGAATGAAAAAGCTTCATATTATTTTAGATTGGATTAACTTCGGATCGAATTTCTTTGTACAAATTTGATCTTATAACGGTTCAAATGATCGTCCAATGTAATATGGACATTATCATGTCAGACTTTCAATTTACATATAATTCGTTTATGTTCAAGTGCACTTGAACTTGATCAAACACATGCTGCCAGTTGTCAAAGTATTTGTAGCCGAGTGGCAAGTTGAGACACCCCGTAACCATGAGGTCACGGGTTCGATTTTTTGAAATGGGTGATTATATTCCCCAAGAAAGATTGGTGGCGATTTGCATCTAAAATCGATTGATAAATTCATCTTGTTCAACAAGTGTAATTGTAATGCTTTATTTCATGTTAATTAATAAATAAAAAAAAAAAACGCATGCTGCCAGTTACATATAATTGGTAAATTTGATTAGGTTGATAATTTTGTACTTATCGTCTCACCCGGCCCAATTTTATATAACTCCAGAAGGACATTGTAAATTTTATTGTTTTAGACTAGTAAGGGTTCTATTCTCACAATGTAGAGACCACTTCGTAAAATACAATAATTTCCATCCACGAAGAACAAAGTTAGACTACGATATTTTCAATTTAAAATCACCTTTAAATTAAATTTTATTAAGTTAAGTTCAATTAAATTATATCAACTCAATATAGTTATAATTCATACTTTACTTCGATTCAGTTCAATTTAATATAATTATAATTTATACTTTACTTAATTCAGTTCAGTTAAATTCAATTCAGTAAATTTCAGTTGAAGAGAATAGATACTTAATATTAAGTTAAGGAAAATGAATTTATGTATTACTAATTTCTAGGGTTAAATGCAAAATACCCCCCTAAGTTATTGTAAATGTGCATAAAATCCCTTCCAGTTAATAAATTAGTATGAAACCCTTTGAATTATTAAAAAATGTATGCAGACCCTCCGAGTTATTAAATTAGTTCATGAATTACAAAAAAAGTGCACGAAACCCCTTGAGTTATTGTAAAAAGTGCGTGAAACCCCCTGAGTTATTAAAATATGTGCGTTGAAACCCCTCGACCTTTTTTTTTCCGACTTGCTCGTGTTAGGTGCGACAATTGATGTTCTTTTCATTTTTCTTATTTCAAATTATCTTTTGATTTCATTTTTTCCTGTTTACATGACTAAAATAAATTGGTGTATGTTGTTTATATGTAGTGTCAATTTTAATTAGTGTTATTTATGATTATTATTTATATTTTAATAGTTCAAATTTTAATCATTTTAATATTTTCAAAATTTTGAACTATCGAGTCAAACTGCGCACCATACAAATTTATTATGTATATTTTGTATTTATGTAAAAGGGTATTGCAATGATTTTATAAGAATTCTATAAGATTTTGTGCATGTTTATAATAATTATGATAATTGAATTTACTTTTTACATTGATTTGGTGTGAGATAACAAAAATAAAAATTTATAGTCGCACCTAATGAGATTGTACGTCACACTTTAAAAAATGAAGGATGAGGGATTTCGTACATCTATTTTAATAACTCAAATAAATTTGATACTAATTCATTAACTCATAAAATTTTTTTATACACATTATTAATAATCAGAAGAGGTGTTATGCATTTAACTCCTAATTTCTAGTACTAGGATTGCCCCAAAGAGCATATTACGCATTGTCCAATGCAATTTGAACATCAAATATCCTAAAACGTGGTCATATGATGATATATAACTCTACCACTAATTTCATATATATTCATAATATGAATCCTTTTGAATCGGATGAATTCGGATCAAATATAATTTGAATTATTTCGGATCGGTGAGTTTGGATTGAATATATTTTGGATCATTTTCATCGGATGCTTTCGGGTCTTATTTATTCGGATGAGTTCGAATTGGATTATTTCGGATCGGATTTCGGGTGGTTGACCCTTGTCATTTCGGATGAAATTCAAATTTCGAATCGTGTAATTTCATATTCAGATATTCCTGGACTACTCACTGCAACAAACTTGGTTTCTAGTGACCATAAAAAGTGTTATTGATTGTTATATTTGGTGACATATTTAGATTTAATGACCTTAGCTAGGAAGTGTCACTTCAAGTGGGGTGGCTAATTCTATAATGTCACTAATTTATTGTATAGTGACATATTTTTTTCAGTGTCAAATCAACTATTTTAACCAACATTTAAAAGAGTTATTGTAAGAAACATTAGTGACCATTGAGAGTGCCACTGCAAATAACATTCACTTCATTTATAAATGTCACTGTATCTTGCATCAGTACAAAGAAGGGTCACTGCCCATTAATACCGTGACAATTTCAAGAGTCATGGTTTCAACATCCCAACCATTCGAAATGTCAGAGTAGAGTAGTCTTGTATCAGCGACATCCAAATATGTTCTGAAGTGACTATTTTGAGTCCCTTTGGATGTCACATACTCTAAAGTCGTAGACACTTGTAGCGTGTGTCAAATATTGATTTTCTTTATTACAATAAATGTGAGTCTTATGTAGAATAAAATTTATTCTAATTAATTATTTAATATAAAATTAAAAAGATATCGACATACGTCATAAATTAAACGTAAAACAATAAAGCAAGACCAATATAAGAGGAAATTCATTCATAAACCAATAATACATTTCCAATAATGTTTGCATTTCAAAATCAGTGATGTGCACTATCACATTATTGTCATATGCTAAAATATAAGAAAAATAAATAAACTGCAGAAATATCTTCACAGGTATCCAAACTTCTCAATAAATCTTGTTCATCAACATCTACCAAGTTGCTTCTCTATGAACAGCACGTGTCAAAACAAGAATGAATAGGATTATATGACAACATAACAAACAAGAATGTGAATTCCCGTATGGCATAAACAAAAAACATTAACAGAAGAAATAACAACCATAAATTTTATAAATCTTTGGATTAACAAACATGATCATATTCACTCCAAGTCAAAATGTGAAGCAATTCAGAATGGCAAATAAACAAACCTCGAACGATCTCCGGCTCTTAGAACTCAACTTGTCAATGTTAGTGGACCTGGACGTCTAAACATTAAAATAGAACACCAACATCAAGTGCCAAGAGTACACTACTATCAGTTACAGGAATATGACTTTGATCTAGCGCCCACACTCCTGGTTATCAATGTATAAATTGCCTACACAAGTGCAAATAACATTGGAAAAGCAAACACTCAGCATGTGAAAGTACTTACAAGAATAGACAAAAGTCAAAAAACCGTACAAATCGACTGAACCTTCACCTTTCCTCCATGATAATAGCATAACCAAACTTCTAGATGAATATCTCACCATTGCATCATGCTTTAAACCAATACATGACCCCAATGTTAGACTGATTGCACCATCATCTACATAAACCAGAAATAGAGTATCAACACATGCATAGCAGTTTAATAGTATAAGGAAATACCTAAAACGAGCTCAATAACGATCAGTAGTGAGAAAACCAATTATAACTATAAAAAATGAATCAATTACATAAATTAACTACAAGTCCAGGACATACCTTCTATACCTAACAGAAAAAACTCTTGTACTTTGAGAAAATCGATCTACAAACAAATCTAGAAGCAAAATATTAAATTACAATGCTGTGATTAAAAAAAATAAAAATCATAGCGATAATTCTATACTAATGGTGATGATACTAGCTAATCTAAAACTCGGCTGGCTTTAAAATTCATCAAGAACATATCTTAACAAACTTACACACAGTATAGGCTTTCACTACTCGATATGATTTTGTCCCACAATATTCACCATAAGAATGGAGTTGGTGAGATTCTCATATTGTTTTACCTGCTATTTTCTTCAAACACAAAGCTATGCTACTCTAAAATGAATAAGGACTAAATAATAGACCTACAAGGACTAATGGGAATATTTATCATGCCTGAGTGGTGTAGAAACTAACTACTATGAATAATTTTATCCAAATATGCAACCAAATCACAATTTGTTACAAACACAAATAATCACTCCAAACCAAAACTAGGTAAGTAATGAAATGAAGAAATAAACCTCGTAGAAAGTGAAAGGGAAAAGATTTTGGAAACTTGAATAAGTATTCAACAAAACATAGACATCATGAATACAAATTCAATCGGTGGCTTTCATTTGAATTACTATGTCCCAAAAGCACAATGCCTAATTATACCCTCATATATGAAAGAAGATAGAGATATACCCTGATTATTGATTTAAGAAAGATAGAAAAGATAGAGATATACCCTAATTATTGACATCAGAATTCGATTACACGAAATCAGAGTTTCTCTACGCTTCTCTGATGAAAGTATATGCTCAAGAATTCAAAGAAGAGGCGACAAGGGAGAAGATCTGACACAAGAGAGGCCTGCAAGTCGAAGATGATGATACCGATTCCATGGAGTGAATATTTGGGCGGAGATGATGAAGATCGATGTACTGGAGAAGATGAAGTGACCAAAGAAGATGACTTTGGTTTCATTTGTTTGGACTTGGAGTCTAGGTTAACTGGAGTATTTGTCTTGAATTGGAAATTATACTCAAAAACTTTCTTAAAATGGTTTTCGGGTTCGAATTCAAGAAGTCTTACACAAAAAGATTGATATGTACAATTAATATCTAGTATTACAAGATTCTTTTAAAAATTTGAATTTTCACAAATTTTATAAAATATAAGTGCATTATTTGATTGGAACATCCAACAAAAGTGAATAACTTTAGAAGGTGGAGGGAGTATATAGACATTTTAAAATCACTATTTATTAAATCACACAGAACTACTGGTTAGAATTTTGAAAATTATTTAATAATATTTAATAGCAAAATATTTCTAGTTAGAATTTTTTGTGATATTACTAAATGTATTTTGTAATATTGGAGTCCATATAATTATTGACAGAAGTTTTCCTCTTTCATTAGTGCCACGATATGTGAAAATCCTTGACACTTCATCTCAAATGATTAGAAAAGAATTAGTCACACTTCAAAACTGTCATTTTAACAATTATAATCAAAATTAATTTAATAAATCAGAGTTTTCTAATTACATTTTTCTTTAGGTATCACTAATTCATGTTTTAGTGACATGTAATTAAAAGTGTTACTTGTAAAAATGCAACCAAACCCTCTTTTTAAGTATAATGTCACTAGTTTATGTTTTAGTCCCAATAGAAATGTTAAAAAAAAGTGTGATTAATACACACTTTTTTTATAGTGACTTATTCCACATTCTTTTCATCATTTCTATGATTCTTCATCCTTTTATAATTCTCCCTATTTTTCACTCTTATTCCTAATCTCTCACATGCTAGTTTTGTGGAATATCATAAAGAAAATCTATATTTTTTATATTTATATTTTAAATTGTACTTTTTTCCTCCATCAATATTTATTTCGAAAGATAATCTCATATGTTTTGAAAAGATCATATTAGCAACAGATACAGAAGAAAATATCATATTAGCAATGCTAATTACCCGTAATATGTCGTAATAATTGTTAAAGAACAGCTCCGTAGTATATGACATTCAAACTGTTATTAATCTAAACAAACTGATGATAGAAATCCACATGGATAATACACACTACCTAATTTAGCTGTCAAATTCCCATTACATTCAGCTAGGTGGATGGTGAACTTGTCAGATTCATGTCCTTTCCTTCGAGTAATCATTACTTATTAATTACTTAATTATATTTTGTGGCAACCAATTAAAAATTTACAAGATAAAATGACGGTTAACGGTTCCATTACTTCATATCATGAATGAAAAACTTAATAAATTTTGAGGCAAGCAATTAAAAATTTAGAGGATAAAATGACGGTTAACGGTTCCATTACTTCATATCATGAATGAAAACCTCGAGAATTCGAAAAGTTATAAAACTACTACACAAAAAAATTTAATCGTGCAATTAGTATATAATAATATATAATTTAAAAATAGATAAAAGTCTGCAATTTATATACAAAACTGCACAATCAGTATACAACATTGAAGGACTCTCAAAACTCTCACAAAAACTTGAACTTTCACAAATTTTTGTAATCATGAATATATACTACTCTAAGTAACATGGGCATGGTTACGAATAGTACTTTCGCATTGTACTAATAATAGTACACTTCTTTTAACCAATAAATCACATTTTGATTCAATCTCATCCGTTGATTAATTATTAATACGATGAGGTGTCGCACTGTCGCATAATAACGTCGCACTACGTCGCAATATTAATAAATATATCATAAAGTTAAATTACTTGACACTCTTTTATATTTTAAATTTAACAAATATACCCACAAATAATATCAAATCAACCCCATTCATCAAATAATTAGTGGAAGTGACGGTCATGGTGATATTCTTGTATGAATTGGTTCGCCAAAGCTCCGGTGATTAGTGGTGGTGGTGATAATTGAAGAAGAAGAGAAGATGATGTTGATTTTTGAAGAAGATGATTAAATTCAGGGTTAAAATATAATGAGATTTTTGAAGGGGTGATTTTTATAATTGTTTAAATTTATATTTATAAAATTGTTAACAAACTAATTAAATATTTAGATTTTGACATTTATTTAATTTTTAATGATATATTGACAATAATACAGTGTAATGTAGTACTGAAATTAACCAACTCAAATAAGATAACAATTATCTTTTAAAAGTAGGCAATGCTGATGCCTAAGTGCAGGTCCGAGTCATGAGATATGTTTCGCAAGTGGATCATAATGTAATGTGTACTATATTTAGGTTTCATTCGATTCTTGGATATTTAAAACATTGTCTTAACGTTTTGGGAACATTTGATCAAAAAGTATAAAGGAAAAGTTTCCTAGAGTTTGATGATAGCTATCGCGTTCTTAAACATGGTGTTACATATTAATTAGTAGTTTTTCTAATCGGCAAAACTACATACAATAAAACAAGTGCAAGTATAAAAAATCATCAGGGCAGACACTTCCACTTGGGAAGAGACACCTAAAATAATGAAAGTTTCATTATAATCTTGATCGTCCACCACGTCTAATATGTCTAAAAAATCGAGATTTAGTCGAGTTGATGGATCGTGTACGAATCTAAAATCAAGATCATAAAAACGAAATACTTCCAATATATGTAAACGTAACCGAAAATTTAAGTTCCTACGAAGACAAGTATAATTATCAGTGATATTTTCTTTAAGAAAAAGAGCCGAAGCTCTCAGATTATATATATATGTGTGTGTGTGTGTGTGTGTGTGTCAAGGCGGGTTAAAAGAATCAATATGCTCTTCCTCATCTTAATCCACATCTCCACACTCTGCCTCACCATGTTGCCGCTGCTCCTCGGAACCCACCGTGACCTTCTCCGGTCTCTGTTGAATCCCTACTTCCTGGTTGATGTTCCCACTCCGTTTAGGCGCATCTGGTGCCTGTCTATCTTTGATGACCACAAGCAACACCGAATCTGCCCTCCTCTCCGCCTGCCACATCTAAACACCCATCTTCATGCCCTCTGAACCGTTATGCCCATCTGTCACACACTCCTAGTCCCCTTCCCTTGTGCGTCGATGATGTGTGTCATTCCTCTCAATTACTTGAAGCATCTTCAACCATCCGTCCACTCCATCCTTCTCATCTGCAAAATTGTTCTCATACATCCGTGTCGCATGAATCGTCTCTGTAAGGTCCCAAAATTTCCTCGTGTATCCGAAAAAAAATTAAGTTAATATTAACTTTATTATTTCGCACGAGCGAAAATATTACGTAAGTAGATTGGGTCGAATTTATAATTTTAATGCCGGGCGGATTCGACGTTAAAGTGAGAATTAGGAATATATTAATAAAATAATAATAAAATAATAAAATAAAATTATTTATTTAATTTTTCTATGGCTCAAGTTCGACTCAAAAAGTGCCCGGGAATCGATTTTACATCTTTTCGAATTTTATTTGCGAGTCGTTTGGAAGCCAGAAGGATCCATCTGTATATAATAGCAAAAGGACCGAGATACCCATGCCTCCTTATTCTCCTTTCTTTTAAGCAAAGGGTATAATGGTCATTTCAACCCTTTCTTCTCCAAATTCCCCCAAACCGTGTCTTCTTCCCAGATCGATTAAACCGTCTGTTCACCGTGCCAATTCTTCCATTCCTCCGCGCCGAATCCGAGGACCACCGCGCCAACCGTGCCTCGACCGTGCCCGTCCGCGCACCCCGTCCCCGATCAGCCCCCAATCGCTCCATTTCACCATGCCTGCACCCGCCCGTCCCCTGCACCTGTGTTCGTTCCTCCGTGCCAACCCCGCATGTGCCCGCCTGTCCCGTGCTTGTGCCCGTGCATGTGCCATTCCCGTGCCAACACCACCGACCGCACCAACCAATCTGCGCGCATCGACCAGAGGAGGCGCCGCCGTGGGCCCCTGCCCACACGCAAATAGCGGCCTGAATGACGTAGCTATTGAAGGGAAGGCGGCCGGAGATGAGTCACCACCACGCGGCAGTTTCCTGGCCGTCGCAACCAACCTTCCACCGCCTCCGGTGGATATATATACGGCCTCCCCGTTCCATTTTCCACACACCATCCAACTGCTTTCCCCTTTATCTTCCTCTCCTGCTCAGTCCCATTTCCCTCTTCCCCTGTCACTGTTCCGCCGCGAACCACCACCGGCCACCCATCGCCGCCGTGCCACCACTACCCAACTGCTCCTCCTTTTTCCCGGAATAGAGTCGTTTACTTGACCGATAATTTCGGTAAGTGTCTCGATCGTATTTCGATTTTACTCGAATAACGAGCGAGAAATTAATTAATAATTCCTCGCAGCCGTGACGCTCCGTCAACACCGCCTCGACTGACACAACCTTGCCTCGCGCTCGACCCTCGCTCGATTAGTGTCGTGTTATTCCCGTTTATTATCGCTAATTATCGTTAGTTATTGTAACAGCCCGGGATCTGGTTCAGACGTCAAGGGTTGTGCCGAATATTCCAAATACGCATTTATTAAAATATTACAATATTATCCGTTACAACCATATGTACAGGATAAGTAAAACTGAAACAAATAGAAACACACATCTAACTTAAACTGCAGCAGCGGAAATTGCCAATGTCCGGCTGTCTGAGTTACCCAAGCCTGTCCTCGTGCTCAAAATCTGGGAAAGCAAATTATTGAAAGAGAGAGAGTGTCAGTCACGAAGACTCAGTGAGGATAGTCAAGCATGCATGAAATGCGTATGAATGTAACAATGCAGCAAACCAACACAACACGCTGATCAGGCACTTTAACAATTTGGAAAACCAGTACCACTCACTTCAGTGTCGTCACCCAAGTTGTTTGCACATCAACACTTCAGGATTAGAGATCCACGCTGTTTTTACATCAACATTCAGGATCAGAGATCCACGTTGTTTTCACAGCAACACTTCAGGATCATAGATCCAAGCTATTTACATAGCAACACTTCAGGATCAGAGATCCACACTATTTTCATAGCAACACTTCAGGATCAGAGATCCACGCTATTTTCATAGCAACACTTCAGGATCAAAGATCCACGCTACTTTCATAGCAACACTTCAGGATCACAGATCCAAGCTTACACAACAATAATTTTTGGATACGTTTCCCAGTTTTTAAGAAAACAGTGTGTGGTTACCTTTTTAAGAAGACGATTTTCGTGCAATGCAATGCTTGAGGATCAAGAATGCAAGAACAATAATTTATGCAGAGTAAACTGTCACTTTATCACTTCACGAGCAATAAAACACTTTCAGAGTTCACTATCACTCATGTACATTATCACTTGGAACCGGTAACACTTTTTCAGAGTACACTATCACTTGGAAACAGTAACACTTTTCAGAATACACTATCATTCAGTGTGAATCCGCAATTGGAGCAATAAAATGTTAAGTCTAGACAGGTAGTGTAACTTAAGTGTAGGTCATCTATAGTTTAAAACCCTAAATCGGTAATCAGAATCAGTAGACAAGACTCGGTATACAATATTATTCAGCAATTGGGGTAATAAAATGTTAGGTCAATACAGGTAAGTGTTCCTAATACAGGTTGTTTACAGTTTATACAGTCAGTCAACTACATTGGTAAACGGGTCGGTCGGTTGACGTCGAATGGTCGCAGTCGGAGTTAAATAGTCAGACAGACAAACAAGTACATAAATTGAAAACAAAGGATGAACAGTGTCAAACTTTCCCAGGGCCGGATGCCGAAGGCCAGCTATCACTCACCGTATGTATCGAATGCGTCAGGAGCTTCCGAAGTTCCTGATAAACAGATAAATAATATTACTTAATTCCTGACCTAAATAGCTTAAAGGATTCTCGACACTTTTTATTTTTTCTAACGACGTCTTCGTAATTCTTTTATCTTATGACGTACCGACTTAATATCCGAGTTTTACTATTATTTTGACACTGTATTTAATTACGTTGTTGACGTTTAACTAAACGACACTAATTAGCATTTTGACCTCCATTATCTATTTCCATTAGACTGGCAAGATGACATTTTAGTTTTCTTCCAAAAATTATCCGGTATTTTATTCCTAACAAGTGCAACAGACGACGAGTCTGGCTCAGTATAACCTATATCTGATATAACTCCTAACAACTAAATTCAAACTACAGACGACATGTCTGTCCAGCAATATCCCAACCTCCAATAGTATAGCACTATTAAATAATATTATATTCCAGTTCCTAGTCGACGTTTATACCAGATAACAGTATAATTTCTAGTCGACGGCAAGTCGACGTCAACATTATACAGTTTATTTTAAAACCAACGTAGTCCTCGGCCAGTGGCAAATCCTACTATCGACGGCCAGTCGACACTAATAATTTTACAGACGAACAGTATAATTAAATTCCCCTTAACTGATAACAATTATTAATAACCGGTTAATTATGCTATTAATTAGTAATTAATGATAATTAATCATTAATTAATACTAATTATAATTAACGCTAATTAACTGATAATTGTAATGGCCAAAATTTGCTCTTTCAACAAGACTAACAAATCGGTCCATCAAGAGCCCGACCCAATCGATGTCTCCAAATGAGTCCGTCTCGACCTCACACGCGGGTCGGACCTCCCTACCTCCCAGCGGACAGACACACTAGCCAAT
>JAYMSP010001785.1:0-28853 GCA_036897095.1 Plantago elongata | reverse complement strand
CGTGACCCGCACTATGCTTTTCTAAAGCGGATCATCAGGTATTTACAGGGCACAATAGACTATGGCATACGGCTTGTCAAGTCTACTATTCATTCTTTGGTAGCTATTCGGATGCTGATTGGGGTGGTTGTCCGGATTCTCGTCGCTCAACTAGTGGTTACTGTGTTTCCTCGGAGACAATCCTCTTTCATGGTCTTCTAAACGACAACCTACCGTTTCGCGTTCCAGTGTTGAGGCTGAGTATCGTGGTGTTGCTAATGCCGTAGCTGAATCCACCTGGCCCCGAAATCTACTTCTTGAGTTACATCTTCCCCTTCAACAAGCTACCGTGGTTTATTGTGATAATGTTTCAGCTGTCAGACAATCCGGTTCAACATCAGCGGACTAAACACATAGAGATTGATATTCATTTTGTTCGTGAGAAAGTTCGCATTGGCCAGATCCATGTCCTTCATATTCCTACATCAATGCAATTATGCGGACATTTTCACTAAGGGGCTCGCCCGCCAACTCTTCCAGTCTTTTCGATCCAGCTTGAGCGTCTATCCTACGCCCGCTCAAACTGCAGGGGAGTCTTAGCCACAAAATATTAGAGCAGAATATTATGCCTTCTTACAGCAGAATATTATGCCTTATATTACAGCATAATATTATGCCTTATTTCAGGAATAGATTACGTTTCCGTATTTAACCCATTGTATTCTCCCTATATAAAGGGTCTTGCACATCAATAGAAATCATCAAGAATTCTAAACCATAAACACTTTTAATCACCTCTACTAAATAGATCATCAAGTTATGTTAGATTTTATGGGAATAGTTAGAAATCAACACTTGTTTAATTAGGAACAGAGGAACATTTCAGAACTTCGCCATTTTTTACATCTTAATATACAATCAAGCTATAAAAACTGCAGGTCAAACCAGATTAAGTTTTACACGTCTATCAAAATCAAAACAATAGATCAGGACAGAAATGTGAGCATACCATCCTTGCGGCCAAATACATTTTGACATCCAGCACAGCGACATCCATCTGTACATCCAACATTTGCCTGATAAAAAATAACTTATTCAGGAGTGACAGGAAGAAATATAGACAAAACTAAGAATGTAAATAGAGAGCACCTCGGCATACATGCTAGGGAAAAAAATGCACACCTGGTAGCACTCACAGTACTTCTTGACACACATTGACTTCTTACAATTGCAACCTCTTTTATGCCTTGCTGATGATGGAGTAAAATATGCTTGCTCATCCTGCAACAAGTAAAATGTTAACTAATATTAGCTGAAGAGCTTTAAGATTAAGAAAGCTGATAAGGTTCATCCCTCAACGTTGCTTGTAGATAGTACATTTGAGTGTTGTATCACTTTAGGAGCAAATGCAAGAGGGTTCCGAGATTCAATCTGGTGCTTCTTATCAAGGACAGTTTCCTCATATTCGGGCCGGTTTAAGCAGGCTTGGCAAGCACAAGATCCAGCACAATATTGACCGGCAGCGAAGCAATCGCAGTAACTGCAGCAAAGCAAATAATAAGAAGGATATTGGGTGCTGCAAATCAAATTGGTTAAGTTTTTTATCTACTTACAGCTTCAAGCAATTGCTCTTTTTACAACTGCAGCTTTTACAACCATCACCATCAGCAGATTCAGAAGATTTCTTTCTGGAAATGGCAAAAAAACAAATCAAGTGTCGTGAAAGTGTAACAATTAAAGAAGAGCTATTCACCATGGAGAGTAGGTGTACCTTTTCTTTTTAACACTTGACTGGTTGAAGTTATCTGAGAAATCAGCACCAGCCATGTTGGTGGTACACTTTCTCTTATTACTTGATGTTGCTTCCTCAACTAAAATTTGAGGGGTTGAATTGTTGGAAGGAATGATTGTACCCATAGACAAAGTATAACCTGCCTTCGATAAACCAGTCAAAGGAAACACTGAAGATCTAGTTGAGTTATCTGACAGAGAGTTTATCGTTGGTATCAGCTTCTGCCCATGTATGTAAAATTTACTCGTTCGAGCTACGTTAGTGTTTGATAGTGCACCAGACCCAGTTTGTTTGGAGTTGAAAATCTTATTTAGGTGCAAGCCAATAGGCTTGTTAACCAAAATGGTTGAACCCGAAGTTTTTCTGGGATATGATGTGGATTGCATGATGACTGCCTGTTTCTCACGCACATGAGTCTGTGTTTTCTCATTATAATGCGGCCCTTCAGGATTTGGTGCAGGATGAATGATAATAGCCTGACATCCAGCATCTTCGAATTGGAGACAACGTCTCCGGACTCCACCGCGTTGAAAAGCCTGACCAAATATTAGAAAGGGAGGAAGTAAGGAGACATCCCTCCTACAATCAGATACTAATATTAAACTGTACGACTTGCTAGTTATTGTGCCTAAAATTGGTACAGGGAAAAACAACACTATCACTGGAGTATAATGAAGAAAAGGCGACGTTCATCAACAAAGGTTGCATCAAGAGTATTTAAGGCTCCAAGAGATTAGCTAAGAGATTGAGCACATGGATAGTACATGCATACATACTACACCTCAGCATAACTACAGCTTATTTTTGCATAGTGAAGGTGGTGGATACAGAAACTAAAAGATGGACGGTAAGACACATTTTGTAGCAATACAACTATACTGTAACCCTAACTAACAGTGGAGACTGCAGTTGCACCACATGCAATGTATATAGAGCTATTTCTATTGAACAAAACCAAGACATGAAAAATGATCATATTTTGAGGACCAATACTGCCAGTGCACAAATGTATTCAGAGAAATATGTCTGTTATGTTAGCGGACAAAAGGAGTGACACCTTCAAACGATTTTCCTTTCACATATTATATATTCACTTACTTTAGTTAGAACTCTTTACTATTAGACAGTCTTTTTCAACTTAATATGCTAAAGAAACTTAAAGACACTTGTTCAACTGAGATAGGACGCATTATAGTGGGCACCAATAGCTATAGAATTTGTAGTGGTAGAACAAAAATAGGATCAATTCGCACTTCCTTTGAAGATGGCTCAGTGATGTCTGCTCCAATAACCTCAGAATAAATGTCATTCTCTACATCAATTTGCACAGATCCTGATGGCAAGTGAGGAGATTGATCCAAGGAAGTTCTCCCTTCCTGTATATGGAATTTTTAAATAGGGTCAGAAACTATGGCAGAATGCATTTAATTCAAAAGCATCAAATGAGCTCCTTCCAATGTTCCAATTTCACCAACCTCATACAAGGGCTCTTCCTGCTCCTGGCTCCCTTCATCTATTGTTTTATCATGTCCATAATCATCTTTAGTTGCAGGTTCGTCTGGTGGTTCATCAACACACTCAGAGTTTTTAATAGCTGAATCGGATGGATTTGTTGAATCTACCAAGCCCGTGTTCATGAGATCAGTCAAGAGCTGGTCTTGAGACTCTTGACACTGTGGGGGATTTTCACTTTGATCCTTTGCAGCTGCATTGACCTCTGAGAGCTTATAACTGCAAGTTATTTCTTTTGATGTCAGCTGACTATCCAAATTCAGAGACCGTGTAGCACCTTCAACGCTCTCTTTGCAAGTTACCTCATACGGGGATGATTGTGGAGTTGATAGACCAAGAACTCTTGCCCTGCTTCAAATATCACCACGTATACACTGGTAATTTAGTACACCAATATGCATTCCAGTATTAGGTAAGAAAAAGATAGTAACTATTAATCATAAGTAAACCTTTTAAGATAAGTAGGCTGGCTTTGTAGGTTGAGTTGAGGTGATTTGAATACAAGCCTTGGAGAACTGAGGCCCGGAAAACCTTCTGTAGCTGCTGGGGCCTTGACTGATTGAATAGGAGAAAGATTGCTAATGTAACTAAAGATTGGTGACTCCTGGGAGCAAAGGGAACAATTGGTGAAAAACAAACAAATCAAGGACACCATCTCAAAGAGAATTTCAAACACCTTCTCCCCCATTACTTCAAACATACTTTGACCAGCATTACGAGCAGTAAAACTTTCAATAAAGCTACGCAAAAGAACTTGAAAAATGTGTGTAATTCTATGAAGTGCAAGAAATAGCATATAATAAAGTTGATTTGATACAGTCAATGTAAAACAGAAAACAGCTGAGAAACTCTTTTATAAGGTAAAATCTATACAGCACAACCATTTTCTGGGGATAATGTGTGGATGGATGCCAATATGAGGCACAGGCAGCTTGCCTTACATGAGAAATACAGGTCTAGATTTAACATTTAAGTTGTATGTTCCTGCCTTGTCCATTTGGTTCAAATACTAAACCCAATTTTTTACACGATACTTCTCTACAGTGTTAATGCTAGACGAGTTTACAATTGTTTCATCCTTCAACATAGCATATCCGGGATTGGATCAGTCAAAAGTTGGCACCATCTAACTTATATGCACCAAAGGTAGAGTGGGCAATTTATGTCATATCCCATTTAAAACAGCATTTCTCAGCTGATTCAACCCCGCAAATCGCAATCAAACAACAAAACCTCCCATCTACTTGTTGCCACAACTCAACCAGAATCCAATACATTCACAAATCACAGTCACAACATTATAAATACACAATTACACAAGCACAGTCACTGAAACATCATTTCAACAAACATAACGCAACCAATCGAAATGCACTCAAAATTAACAGTAATCATAACGGAGTAACATTTCGAGAGCTAAAACACAGATTCATGCCCAATTACTCAAAATTCCCAAAATAAATCACGAAAATGTGAGGCCGTACTTGAGCAGGAACAGATTCAGTAGTGGTGAAGTTGGAAGAATCAGGTGATTCCATATCTGGAATCCCTAATTGTAAAGCTCAATTTCAGCATTTCACACAAGTGAAAAGAGCATTAATTTTGCATGTTGTTACTCTATTTGCGAATAATGAAAATATCTCGTAATACAAGTAAAGTTTTTTTTCCTTTTTTTAAGAGAGGGAAACTAGTTTGACAAATTCGAATTTTTTGGTGGCGAGGGAAATTGATTTTTGCTCATAGAGCCCATCAAGAGAGAAGTTTGGGCTTTCTTTCGGAGAAGAATGCAACCCAATTACTCGTGGCTATCCTATTGGGCCTATAATGGGAGGAATTATTTTATGAAACCGCAAAAAATTCATTGGGAAACTTTTATTAGATTATAAGAAATGATCATCTACCATACGAAGAGAATTTAGGCTCTAAATCATCAAACAAGTTAAGAAATAGATCCTGGATTGAAAAAAGAAGTGGGTACCTACGTGGCCACGTCGTCTAGCAAATTATTGAACCCTAATGTTATATATTGAACTAAGTTACTATACGGACTTGAGTTGATTCATAGTTTTATTAATTATCATTTATTCGTATAACGATAAATTAATATGGACTATGTTAATTTTATTGAATTTTATTTGTAATGGAATGGTAGTCCAAATCAGTTCATTCAGTCTGCAATGTACTCGAGTTATTGTAAAGATGGGCCCGGAGTTGTATGGTTATCAATCAAGTTAAGGGTAAATGCAGCTACGGATGCTTCATTAATTTATAACAATTTGATAAATCCTTACATTAAGTTGTACTTCCTTCATTCCTCCATTTCGATAAGAACTTTTTAACTCTTCACTTTCCTTTTAATTTAAATACTTAAAATACAAAAAATAATTTGTAAGGTGAATTATATTCGTAAAGTTGTAAGTGGAGATAAAGTGAGAAAGAGAATGAATAAATAATTATAAAGTAGGGAAGGAAATTAATAAAGAATTAGTTAGTGGGGTAAAAAAATTTATTTGTGAATTTAAAAAGTTTTCACTATAACTTAAGAAAACGAAAAGTTATGAAGTTATGAAAAATAAGTGGGGAGTATTTTGGTATGAAGTTATGGTCTCCTAGGCAAAATATTACCAATATTACCTTAAAATGTTTGCTTTATACGTGGTATCACCATCAATATACTTCAGACATTTGTGTTGTCCAATTAATTTCTACTTGATTAATCAACCGTATAATTAGGAATGTCAACCCAAACACTAGCCAAACAAATTTATAAAGTTTAACTGGCCCAAATCTACTAAATGTATTTTATAATCAAACATCTACAACGTAAAAAAGTAAAGATTTGATACTAATTATAAATATAACAACAATTATGGTATGACTAATGATGACGGATATATTTTTCAAAGTTAGAGTCCAACAAACGAGTTAAGGACTTTACAAGTTGATATAAGATAAATTTTATATCGGGTTATGCACAAGTACCATACCCATTAAGTAGTAACTGATACATATTTTTTATAAATGGTACCCCTCAAACTCCAAAACAAAAGTGTATAAAACAATTCATGGCCCAAGCATAAGATAAGTATTCAAAATGCAAAATACATCCATATCTAAGTCATAGTTATCATAAGAATAAGTATTAGTGCACAACTCCAACAAAATTATATGGATGTTGATAAAGTAGATTATATACTAACTATGTACTAGAACCATCTCCAATGGTCACACCCACTAAAAAGAATCTATCTCTTCCACATCAACATGTCACCACCTTACACTCTCAACGACCATTATACTCCAATGTTCATACTCTATTCAACTTTTCTCTTTTTTTATTTAAATTGCATCATTTAATTTTTTTATATGTTTCATTTTCATTTAAAAGAAAAGGAAAATTGAGACATGCATCGGTTCTAAATCTGAGAACTGGTGCCAAGTCTCAGACAAAGTGAAACTCCGTTGGAGCTAATTAGAACGTGTCAGTCCATGTCTTGAACTCCACTGAAGTTGGTTTTATCTAATCAAAACTTACAAGAATGCAACCCATACAACCCTATAACATTTAAAGTTATTTTAATTTATATTCAAAAAGTTTGATTTAAAGGTTATTACTTTATACTTCTTAGTACAATTATAATTTAGTTCAAAAAAGAAGTGCAATAAAATATTAAATATAACATAATAACATAATATGTACATAAAGGATATACATTTCATATTAAAGATTCCGAACACTTATATTTTCTACACATGCTAACTAAGTTAGGACAATTAACAAGATTCGAAATATTGTTCAGGTCATGTCTACCTATATCATACTACACGGGCCGGGGTATTCCGTCATTTTACTATTAAACGGGTCGGGTTCGATACAACCAAGATTTAGATCCATTCAAAATAATAAAACTTCAGGCGCGAGTTAATTAGAGATATACTCGAACCAGTTACATACCTTCGCAAAACAAGACCAACCAACGTTTTAAGTTATGTTAGTAAAAAATACATTTTTCGGGGGGGGTGTGCAGGGTGGGTACCAAGAAAATTACATAACATGTAAAACTATGTATGCAGTATAATACTCCGTCCACACCAAATTCAACTTTATGCGGGTCCAAACACAAATTTAAGAGAAGAATGAATAAAATATGATAAATAACAATAAAAGTATGAAATAGATTGAATAAACTACCGGAGGTCGTGAAAATGTATGATACATTGTAAATAAAAAAGAAAATAGATTTTTCACTTAAGTTATGTGAAGTTGATATTTGGATGTTTCATAATGGAATGCGGATGTTGAATTCGGGATAAAGAGCGTAATTCTTATGTGTTTATGGTGGGGAGCCAACATATTACTTTGGGGTTGCTGCGAGCCAACCATATAAAGTGTGTTATAATACTTTTTTATATTTGGTTCGAGTTTGAGGGATATATATATATATTTTTTTTAAATAGCATGTATCAGTGTTACTAATTTACGGGTGGAGTATATATTATCTATATACGGGGTTCTGAAGGGTTCAACTTGAATCATATCAGTTTCAAAGCAAATCCGACATGATAAGTTGTATTTTACACTATTTATAGTTACCATAAAACCAGACTATGTTGCATCACCTTGAATGATAAATAATTATCAGGGGCGGCCCGACCTATAAGGCAGGTGAGGCCACCGCTTAAGGTCCAAAAAATGAGAAGGCCCCCTATTTATTTGCTCTTTGTTTAATTAGGTATAATTATGTTAATAAATTAGTTGAGTTAAACATGGAATAGATTTAATTTTAATAGGTAGGCAATAGGCAATTAAGTTTGAATGAATCAAGGAAAGAATTAATTTACTTATCTTCTATTAGTCAAAATTTGTTACATGATAATTGCTTGAAATGGTAAAATAAATAAATCTAGTATTTATTATATGTAGCTACAAATTCACACACAATTCCATTGTTCCATCCATGATGTTTACACTTCCTAGTTCCGATTTTTTAAGTTCCATATTTCCATTCTTACTAAATTTAGGCCTCTTCATAAGTAAAGTAATTTTTAATCTCAATTTTAAATACCTGTCCGACGTAGATTTCGGTTGTACTATCTAAGAACGGATGTAGCACTATTAGACTTATTAATATTAATGTGTATTTCCGTTTCAAAGGAAAAAAAAAAAGGACTTAATTTTATGTTTCTCTTAGAACCCGAAGTTAGTTTGCCTTAGGCCTCGGAAATAGTTGGGCCGCCCCTGATAATTATTGACGTTGTTTATAAATTGTATTTAATTTATTAATTAATTAAATTTATTCATTATTAAAAGTAATTATACTATGGCATTGCCACGGATTAGTACTAGTTATAATTATGTGAGAAATGGAATTTTAAATAAGTTTGTTGAATAATTCTAAATGTATTGTTCCACTTTAAATTTTAATGTTTTAATTTGTTTATATAGAATTTGATTAATTTATATGTAGTGATGTATAAGGGTTGAGAATTAATCATTCTATTTTAACGAAACAAATTTTTTTAAATTAGAGAACATGATATGCATGTTAATGTGTCATTATAAATAATGAAAAAAGTGTATAGTTGTAGTTAATATCTTTTTTATGAGAATTTGTTGTGTTTTTCAAGTTGAATTAGTACTTGGCCAATGCGTATTGTTTATTTCTAAATTTAATTAGGGGGAAAATGGATGATTGGTTATCTTCTTCTTAATGATGAATTGATTATATTATTATAATTTTTTTTTGAATTAGAGATTAATTGGAAAAGAAAGATCTTTCTTTTTAAATAAATGAATGAACCTTGTTAATGTAAAATTTTGACTTGTAATTTAATTTGAAAATATTTCTTTATAATTAAAGTCTAATGTACATATATATTTTTAAATATGCTCAATTTGACTTAAATTAAGATTACTTTATATTCCTCTAAATAAAACTGAACTGAAAATTAATTGAATTTTAAAATAAAGATAACATAGCTTAGTTACTCAGTAAGTTTGTCATTGTGAAAAGTTGAACATACCATTTATATAATTTCATCTTAATTAAAATTGATGTGGATAACCGGATTCTAGTTACATATTATTGATTTGTGGGATTTTCTTCTTTAAGTAGGGTGTATTTAAAGAATTACATATTATTTGTACTAAAAAGGCTTGACTATTTCATGTTAGGTATATTTCCTTATTGATAAATTGAAAATTTGATATGATAATTAATCAATGAACATATAATATCATTCATCAATAATAGTGATGTGTTTAGAGGATAGAATTCTCTTGCGAAGAAACAGTTGAGATAATAAAATTCAATATTTGAATTTGGTTGAAGTTGGGACCTAAATCGAAGACTAGGAATTATTTGTGTAATTTCCTATTATAAGAGGAGTTTTTATGAATTAACCCTTAAATTATTGAAAACATAACAAGTGTTTTCACTCAATTTGATGTCCACTTTTGTATTTGTTTTCGCGATTAAGTATAGATTAACGAAATTCATTTCTTTTATAATATGAAGAAAAGAATCAATAATAAAATGCAATATATATACATATTAATTAATAATATCAATAATTATATAATTAATAATAATATCTAGATAAGTTGTTCAATAATCATCTCATAATAGACATGTTATATTCATTTTATGTATGTGATGTTATTAATGTATGAAAATATAAAATTATATCCGTTGGTCTTGCATGGAATCCGCTAGCATTTCCCAAAGAGAGGAATGGAATCGAATTAGTGTGTCTTTTTTGCTTTTCAGCTCTCTTTACCTCTCCCCAATAAAATTGCAATGCATGGTGGGTGATGACAATTATACTTGCTTACTATACTTTCTCATATTGTACGTACCATGCCACCTCTCTTGCATGTTAATATTTCAATATGTTTAAACTTACACTTAGCAGAACAACATATTTGTCAAATTCTCCAACTATCTATCATCTAAGGTGCGGAGTAAAATATGAAATTCTAAAAACCGAAAATTTCACAATAAGTAGATAGTAAAATATGTGAGTTGTTCAACCTAGTTCTAAGTAAAAGTTTCGCGCAAAGAAATGAAATTGTATAAGATGTTGATATCCCTATAGATTATTTTCAATTTTTTTATAACTACCATTGATGTTCATTTCTACTCAAACGATATTCATTCCTATTTGGTCAATAGGTTGAAGCAAGAGAGAGCGCCAGTTGCTATACAAGTTGTACTTTAGAGTTTATAAAGTGGCCTAGTACCCTAAATCAAGCTTAACAACTTGTGGTGGTCTAATGTATAATATAATATTATAATGTTGATGACATATTAATTTCTAAATACGTAAAAGTAGCATGAGTCAGTATAATATACTATCAATATAAGCGGAATTAATATCATGTAATATTATTGTAAGGTAAGGATTTGATTATTTGAAGATCGAATAGAATAGTAACTTTTAATTTTTTCTTTAAAAAACGGCTGAAGGGTAATTTAATTCTAGATTTATTAATTCGAAATGAAGTATCTTACTAACTGAGATTCGATTCCTGGTCAGATCCATTCAAAATGAGTAAGGAAGAAAAAAGATGAAGTATATATTGAGGAAGAGGAAAAGGAAAATGTGACAGCAAAAAAGCCATGGCAGTAGTAATTGTTAAGAGAGGAGGGAGAAAAAGAAAAGAGGAAAAGTGTGTGGTCAAATTGGACCTCGAAGACTACTCTGCTACTACAATTTTTGATTTTCTCTCTTCCATCATCAGCTTCTCACTATCTTTATCGAAACTAGTAGCTCTTACTCCATTTTCCCTCACTTTAAAGTTTTTTATGCTCCCTGTTACATTCTCATCACCCTAGAGCACAACCTTCCAATTCAAGTATCTAAGCATTTATTACATGCCTTTAAACTACGCGAATGCCCGAATGTCTTTTTAATTCAGTTTTGTAATGAGATATACCGTATGTCATTGCAACACTTAGTGTGTGAAATCATTTTTTAAAATGCAATGTTTGTATTTAATGGGTTCAATTTCTTCAATCTACTGTTAAGGTGATGCCGAATTAAAACTTAAGTTATACTTCTTTTGTTTCATAGACACGTATTCTTTTTATGAAGTTCCACCGAACTAGACACATTTAAAAAAATAGTAAAAAAGTACCTAACTGATTTAATATTCATATTATACTAAAAATGTTACTCCACTAACTTATTCACTATTTATATTATAATAATAAAGAATTGACTGCATTAAAAACAACGCCGAAATTTTTTATATCTTATTATACGGGATCGAGAGAGTATATATTTAGTTCATTTCATTTCAAATCTAGATAATTGCAGTCGAAGAGTGCATATCATATCATGAATAATTTATTTTTTTGAAACGGCTAAACTTTTATTAATAAGAGTCAAGAGCACAATTAATGTTCCCAACAAATAATTGCAATGAAAACGGAAACCATCTCGTCCAAACCAAAGATACAACGCATCTCTACTATATAATTCTCCAACACTAATTACATCCAAAAAAATTAACACAAAATTCGTATTCCAATACTAATAGATCTACAACTAGCAAGCAGTACTCAACATGCACCTCAAAACATCTTGATTTCACTTCACGAACAATTTCATATTAAGGACAAGCCACCGTCAATTCATAAGATAATCATTTTCGGTAGTGTCTAGTTTATCGATGTATGTATTTTAGTTGTTGATTTGGTATAAACATCAATTAACCCTCACGGCACTAAAGTCGTTTTTTGAGTAGTATTTGGACATGCCCAACATGACAATGGTGATGCCGAAACATCATAGATCCACTTCGGATCCATCTTTCAGGTCACTTGGCAAGCAATTTAAACCAAAACTAAGGTTCTCTCAAGGTATTAAAAACTAAATCACAATGATCTAGTTACTTGAATTAACCATCCCAGGATTCCTTAAAGTATACTAGATTCTCCTTTAATCTAGACTCAAAGAACCAAAATCCATCCCAAACTATAAAACAAAATAATCTCAAGATATTAAAAGTTAATAATTTAATCTCTTAAGATATTGAAAACTAGATCATCATGGTCTAATTACATAACATCAATAATTCAATAGTTAAACTAGATAAATAGTAAAATGGGAAAAGTAAAAGAAAAGGCTATAAAGAAAATTTTGAATGAGTAGTGAGCATGTTCTCGTCAGCCATGCAACGGACGTTAAATGGATACTGGATTAGATAGATTATTGATAGATTCGTTCGTCCTCGATTTCAGTTTCTGATTTTCATGATTTGCTCATTTTACCGATAGATATTTCTGACACACACGAGTGTAACTAAGTAAATCACATTCTCTCATCATTCTATGGAATATATGGAACTCTTTTTATTAATATAAAAACTTACAGAAATTTATATTTTTATAAGAGTTATGAGAATACTTTAATATTATATATTAATTGTATAGTTGTGTGTGTAAATTGTTAATAATTATCCTTTTATAAATTATATATTGTTGTATATTAGTTACACGGTTAAATTTGTTTATATGATATTTTCAGAATCTTTCGGACCTTGAGGAGAATTTCTCTTTTATTAATACGTTTTATATGTTTGCAATGGACTCTCATATGATCATGTCCATTATTCTATTTCATTTTCCAAAATATACAATATTGTAACATAGGAGCGCGGAAAATTTTATTGAACAAACCAAGCATACGAAAATTTCTTGTGTGACCTAGTACGCAACAGGAGCACTTTCCGCCATATATACTCGAAATATATGTGCATTCCAAATATACCCCCTGAGAATGTCTTTGTTTTCTTTGAATTCTTCATGCGGGATAAAAGTTAGTTCATATTAATAATTAGGCGACATTTTGACTAGAGAATGAAGAATTAGAATATATTTAGCATGAAGTACAAATCAGGAATATTCAAAAGAAAAAAAGGAAAGGAACCAATTTTTTGAGCCTCCTACATAATGAGTGCTTGAGTGTGGGGATATATTGAAAGTGAGATCTTACAAGCCATGGGTTTATAGTAAGCTCATGATAAGAATGAATATATATGCATGTGGGACCAATTTTAAAGGTTATTTTAAATGTTCATGGTATATTCAATATGACTACGTAACAAATTATATAGTACATATAAGAAAAATAGCCACACATATTAATTTGCGTCACAAGTATTTTGCTTAAACTATCTATCATATTTGGATTGATGTACACATATGCCTTCCTAGAATTTTTCAATTAAGTCCCTCCATTTGAATATGTGATTTATTTCAGCTCGAATTTGAATATTGAAATTCATGTCTCTTCGAATTTAAATTCTGGTTATAAACTTGTGTCATTTGGGTCGATTCAGATTCAACTGTTGTTTGGGATAATTACGCCCAGCTAGCCTTTTTTTTTTCTTGAAAAATTAAAAGATCTTATTAGCATGCTTAATAAAAATACCAGAGGTGTTTCCAGCATCAAACAAACAATCAGCAGCAAACTCAGGGCAGATCCTAATAAAATGAAAGAACAAGACCAAAATCCCCACGACTCAGCAAAATAACATCCCAGCATAACGAGTGCCCCCATGAGCCATGCGGCAAGTACCAGCCGAACAGAACCAAAGCAGAAAAACACAGCCCATTCGAATCAACTAAGCGAACCAGTGAAGATCAGGAGATCCACTCGTCGTCTAGCATGTCTTGATTGCGGAGAATCAAGCTAAGAGTCGGAGGGGCAAACCAGAATCAAGAGGGGGAATACTGGCCAAAAGAGGAGGAAAAAAAAGGCCTAGCTAGCCTTGAATACATCTTTATTATATTTTAATGGGATTTCAAAATTCAAATCTCAGATAATTTTAGATCAAATTTCTAGTCTAGATCAATTAATTTTGTAATTAGAACTATGCATACTCCTCTCCATACTTCACCATGAGATATAAGTGTGGTTTTTGTATCTTCTTCTATAGTGTATTTGGTTTGGAGAACTTTATAATTGTAGTTTAGATTCTTTCTTTGATTTGGACGATATGTGTAAAAAAAAAATTGCTTTGAGAGAAAAAATGAAAGGGCATAGATGGAATAGAAGCATAGAATTTATTGGACTGTGTTGCATGCAGTTCCCAACTCTAGAAGCCTTAAAAGAAGTAATAGGATATGGCTTTATCAAATTTCATAATGTTTGCCATCTATGGAATCACTATCTCCCAATGCTATGACTAATTACATGCATCAAAACTATTGTCAAGCATTTTCACTTTCTACTCTCTCAACATAATTACAATCCATCAAGATTTTGTCCATTGGGAACTGAACTACACAATAGTTCCATATGATGCAGTACCATGCACAACAAATAAAATACTATAATAAGTCACAACAACATAACATAATATAGTATAATTTACAATTCAAATGTTACGGTATTATGTATGTATGTATATACAACTTTTGAAGCTTATGTGTACAACACAACTAGGAGGACTAAGTTTCATTTTTAGCATCTCACATGGACATGCAATTCAATTCATTCCCTTTGTATTTAACACCATACCTTCATATCCTTGGCTACTATTGAAAAATGAACATTTGTTAATATGAAATTGAAGGATATATGGTATAGTATATATAGGAGTAATTTAATTGAAGCAACAAGTCGAATTACAAAGAGCATAACAAATGCTCGGGCTTTGGCTATGTTTACAACTTTTTTAATAGTTCGGTCTGAGTAGTTTTCTACCAATTAAGCAAGCTTCACACCATGAATTCCATTACATTGACGAGCCTTTACTAGAATTCTTACATAACTTCTTATTACATAGTATATGTCAAATTAAATTATGAGTTGAACAAAAAATTCCGCACGGCTTGTAAAAACATATAGATGTATGATATATGATATATGATAATTCCAATGTTTGAATTAGTAAGCCATCCATCCAGCCAACTAGCCAAGTCATGATTCAGGAAGAATCAAACATGTTTCTTTGTTTCTCTTCTTTATTTTTTCCTCTTCTTTTTGTTTCTTTTCTTTTTAATTTGTTGAAGAATCAAACATATACAACTGAGTGAAAAAGAACCCACCACCTGCCTCCATCTGCATTGAACATCGAGCCAAACTCTATAGTATATAAACCCCACCAATGTTCCACTAAACTCACATTCTCTCTATAAATTCTTCAACACTATTTCTCCAAGTCTTGTTTACATTTCTTCAAGGTAATTCATCCACATTAGTAGTAGCATTACATATAAGATGGTCAATTTTCATCTTAATTTGTCTTCCTTCTCATGCAAAATACCATTTTGTAATTTGTACCATACATATATAGCCCTAGCTAGCTCATTATGTCACCTAAAAATGTGACATGTTTCTAATTAACATCAAGTACTAGGTTTATCTAATTTACTTATTTTGTATACATTGCTAGCTAGGGTTTGTCAGAATGAATAGACCAGGAGATTGGAACTGCAGAACATGCCAGCACCTCAACTTCCAGCGTAGGGACTCCTGCCAACGTTGTGGCGACCCGAGGCCCGGAGACCGGGCTGATATCTTTGGAAGTTTTGGCGGAAGGGGCATTGTTGGCGGATCATCATTTGCTTTCAGTACTGGCCCTGATGTCCGGCCTGGAGACTGGTACTGCTCCGTTGGCAATTGTGGGGCCCACAATTTCGCTAGCCGGTCGAGCTGCTTCAAATGTGGGGCCCTCAAGGACGAGATAGGTGGCGGTGCTGGTGGAGGCTTTGACGGTGACATTTCGCGTGCTCGTGCATTCGGATTTGGTGGCGCAAGTGGTGGTGGTGGTGTTGGAGTTGGAGTCGGAGTCGGAGGTAGCCGCTCCGGGTGGAAATCCGGCGACTGGATTTGTACTAGGTAAAACAAATTAAAGTTGGTGCATGCTATAGTGACTTGTTTATTTTTCCCTCCCAAGTTAAAGAAAAGGTGACACTTCATTTGAAGTTTAGTTTGCTGACTTTTTGGTCAATGCCGCAGCAATATCTTCTTTTTCTTTTTCTTGACAGAATTTAAAGTGAATCTACACAATCTTTTTTCAACTTTGTGTTTCATCTCATATACTACTATATGTATTGACAGCTTAAGTTCATATCTACGTAGCCCTATCAATAATTTATTATTCTTATATGCATGTAATTATAATGAATGTGACTTGTTTCCTTTTTGAGAAAGCAACTATTACTATTTAATTTATGTAAGTGGCACCATAAAAGAAGCAAAAAGTTCCCCACTTTTGTAGTATATTATTACTGGTGTATGACTCATGCCATGGAATTACAGGTTGGGTTGCAATGAGCATAACTTTGCTAGTAGGATGGAATGCTTCAGGTGCAATGCACCTAGAGAATCAAGTAGCAGATCAACATATTAATCCATCAAGATTCTCATATTTTGGGTAATTAAAATCGAACACTTTACACTTGACAATTTGTAAAACAGAATTTGCTAGCTCAGGCGAAATCAATATTACATAAGTGTAAGCTTGAGTAGTTTCTTTTTTCGCCGTACTTATGTTGGGGATGTAAATTTCGGCAGGTTCGGAGTTAATGAGGAATCGAAGTTGATGAAGGAATCAAGAGATTCGGCATTGGAGAATCAAGATGCGGATATCAAAGTTATGATCACTAGTTATATCGCTCACTTTGTTTTTCTTTTTCTAGCTACTTATTTTTCTTTATTCACTAAGTACGTATTTTCATGTTTTAATTTTGAATTTTGAGTTTAATTAGGAAAAATTAAGCGTAAGGGCAGATGAGCAATGCATATTCAAGTGACGCGCTTAGAGACCAATCTTTCATTTGTGAGAGTTACGTTATTAATTAATTAGCAGTACGTACGTACTATGAGACGATGACAGTAGCTAGCTAGCCTTGTATTTCATTTCGTTTTTTTTGTTATAATCGAAAAAATATTAATGTGTGTCGACCAAACTTATTTAATGTAATTTGTACGATTAATTAATTTTATTTTCCATCCAATCATTAACTACTGCAATGCAATGTATGAATACAATATATTACTTGTACCCAAATTAAGATACATGACCGATAAATTGACAAGGCTACACCTACATATTATATGATATTATTAAAAAGGTGCATATATCTACAGGGAAAATGTATTGACAAAATAAATCTTGTCCTTAACTTTATTTTGTAAAAGTTGATTCATGAATAGGTTAAAAGACGAGACATCAAATTCTTGGTGAGTATGAATGTGACATTTACATCCAAATCTAAACCTAACATGAGAAAAGCAGAATCCACAATACTTTGGCGGACTAGAGAGGCCAAATAAGTTTGGTGATCCCCTTCTCGTCCTTACGTCTTATCATGAGTATTTAAATAAAAAGATATAAATAGTAATAATTCATATTAACCATCTTTATTAACACAAAGTCTAATGGAAGATAATCTTTATCTAGATAAATATGTTAATAGATATATATGTCCAATATGTCAAGGTAGTTCTATAGCATACCAAGCTCCCAAATGCCACTTTCTACTGAGAAAATTCGAACCCAGCTGGTCTGACCCACCAACATGGCCCGATACTCTGTAAGAGAAGCTAAGAACAACTAGTGTAAGGAAGGCAATTTGACCCCTACGGACCGTCTAGAACGATTGATTGACTGATGCCCACCTACTACCCCCATTCTACTTAACATGTTCTCTTCTATAGAACTATGTTTCTCCTCACCACCAAACTCAATCTCCCGATACTCAACCAGATCTAAGCCAAGAGATATATAATTTACCTGATTCGAGTCTAGTGCCGTTCCTCCGGCGAGATTGGCTTCTTCTCCCTTCCAGACACGGTGAAGTATGTGAACAAGTACACCGGGTTCATGAAGCCATTCTCTGTACCGGCGACAAGCGCTTCCCGGACTCCCCACCGGCCACCACGCGCCGCCACTTGCCCAGCTACCTCCTCATGCGCTGCACAATCCCCTCACGCGCCCAGACGCGCGTCACGTGCCTGGTGGGAGCGTCGCCTTCCACGCCAGCTTCTGGTGTATACCGCACGCGCCAGTACGCAGTACCCGCGTGCTGCCCTTGTCCGCTCCCGCTCCCAATTCTCCTAGTCCGCCCAAACCCATCATGTTCGACCAGAATCTCCGGTTCGACTCAATGGCAGTTAAACCGACGACGAAACCGCTTCTTCCCTAACTCGAAATTAGGGTTCCGACAGCCATTGGAGCTGCAATCGACTCTGTTCTGCTTCGATTAACCTACTTCATGCCGACTTGGAGCCTCTCCTTACCTTCTCCCTTCCCTTCGGCCGTCTCCTCCTCCCTATCTCCTCCCCTTTCCTCTGAATGCCGCCCCCTTGAAAGCGACGAATTGGGTTTCTCCCCGCGTTCGATTGCATCCCTTCCGCTGTTCGCCATGGCTGCCTCCCATCGTGCTATGGCCGCATGAATCTTCTGCACATCGCCCTCCAATTCCGAGACCCGCTTCCTCACGGTTGATGGTGGAAGCACTCCCGAGGTATCGTCCTGCTTTGATACCGATTGATGGGACGTTGTTTTTTCCATCGCTAATTCGTTGGACGAATTAGTAAGCTTTGCTGCTAGGGCGGCATATTGGTTGCTCAAAAGAGCGGGTTCAGCCCTTGAAGGGGTAGGCTCGCGGATAGAGTTTGGCCTAGTCGGTGCATGCAACGCGGTCGGGGTGATGGAAATATATGTCTTCATAAATATTCGCATAATTAGGCTTAAGCCCTAGGGTCCTATTTATACTTGCTACTTGACAGAGTATTCTAGGTAGTCAAGAGTTCTAATGGAAATAAGATATTGAAAAGATATGCTAGAACCTAGAGTTACCTAACAAGAGACTAATTTTAGGAATATAAGTCTCCTGTAGATACTCGCCTTTTTCTCTAACTTGCTAATCAAGACAAAATCTAAAATCTTAAATAAGATAGAATGGAATAATTAAAAGATATTCCATCGCTGCTGGGCCTCTAGGCAAACTTAGCCACTTATGTTAGAGCAGACTGAACTGGAACTTGAAAAAGTTGCAACAACTTCCTACACAACATGACTTGCAATCGGACTACCTACTTAGACCTATACCTAGGAACGAGGCGACGAACGGACGACAACTGTCTTAGGCCTCACATAGAAGTAAATTACCTATAATTATCCTAACACCCAAAACCGAACATGGGTTAAAGACAACTTAATGGGTCTTGTTCGGCCTACTAGCACATTGTTGGCTCGAATTTAAATGTTCGCTTTGCACAATATGATGAACACCTTCCTTTTCAGGAGATACCTATGAATATGTCACAATTTTCCATTTATACAATAAATCACCATTACGAACTAAGCCCGATCTCTTATACATAGAGGTGAAGCTATAGTATAAGGGAGTAGTGCACTTGCACTACCTTTCAAAATCATTTTAGTTTATTTGTTTCAATAATTTTACTTTTTGCACTACATAATAATGTAACATGTTTATCTTCTTTAATTTTTACTATATAGTTTTAGTAGAATATAAAATTAGACAACGAAACACGGCTCAGTTGGTAAGACGTTTCACCTCCAACCAATAGATTGGAAGTTCAAGTCACCCTTTAACCATTTAAAAGAAAAGTAGAATATAAAATTATCATCTTTTTTTATATGTTTGTAATAACAATAATGATAAATACCCTCTCATTAGTAATTTTTATTGTATTTAAATTTATGTGCACTAGTCGGTTTGTAATTCTCCGTCTTTCTTATACAAAGTAGATCTTCAACATCTCTCAATTAAAATCCTAGCCCGATTTGCCATCTAGCTAGCTAACCAGGTTTAAAGTACTGATTAATTCCGAAGTTACTTGTGCATGTTCTCATCCACACTCGCAACGAGAGGCTTGAGTGAGAACTGAGAAGCAGAGGACTTTTAAATGAGAACTATGACAGTCTATAGTGATCAGGACCTAAAGAGTTATTGAGAAGTATTTAAGTCTTGGGAGAACTTTACCCTCAACATAATGAATATTTTCCTTGGACATGAATTACAATGATTTAAATCTCTTATATATGAAGTAGTGACATACACATATGATATTGTATTAATCAACAATTAACAAATGTTTACGAATGAAATGTTCCAAAAAGCATCACATTTACTTCACTATAATCATCATGTTAAGTCTACTCCAAGTTCTAACATGTATACATATGTTTTCACTTTAAGTTCTATCATCATATGATTATAACCCATCACCATTTTTTACTTCCTGAAAAATTAGGAGATTTTTATAACAAGATACAAAGGCATGCTTTATTAAAGTTGTGTTAAGGATAAAAGAGAGAATCCACACAAGTGATTAGCAAATCCAAGTAAGCATTGGATTCGAATTAAATTAGCTTTCAAGAGATAACATAGTTTTTGGAGTTTCTTTTAGATTGACCTCGATTTTATGGAGTTGGCATGATCATTGATTAAGCAAAGAAAAGAAGAGATAATGGTCAAAAAGTAACCACATATTGATTAATGTCTGCTACTTCACCCCATTATTTAGCTTTAAGGAGATTCTTGCCTCTCTTTAACCAGGCTTTTATATCCCTCACCTAGCTCATGTGGTTTCTTCCTACAAAGTCATGTAGTATGCATTCACTCATGTCACCTACAAAGGGTCTCAACTTCCATTATACTTTACTCTCAAAGTCCTTCTCACTTAAGGATCATTATGAGTTTGGCTCATGATTATGGTTAAATGTTCGAGATCAAATTCTTCAGACCGACGTGGAATGAATGATACACACATTATTCATATGAAGGGATAAATGAACCATTGATCCTGCCGTATAGGGCATATGGCATAAGAAGGGAGAAATGCACCATTGAAATGAATGATACACACATTATTCACGTCATTTACAAATGCATATCTACAGTTTATAAGGGATTAATGGAGATTTAAAAGATGACAATGATTCATCATATCCTGGTTCAATCCATTGAACTTATGCTGAAAAGAAGGCAGTGAATCTTGAAAACCGAATGATCAATGTCCCATCACTTATGAAAACTAATATTGATGTACAAGGCTCTCACATCCATGAAGGCAAATGATAAGGCTAGCTATTTGTCCTCTATGAGTATAGTTTTTGGTTGAGAAAATTTATCAAAGCAGCTTCTTTAATCACTTTAATCATCAAGACATTTAAATGTGACAAAAGCGTTACAACCGGTCATTTCATAGCAAACTAAAATGGGGTTGAAATATTAATAAGTTAACTACTGTAATGGTCAATGCGGGGAAAAATGATAAAGACTTTCATCCAATCCTTAGTGCTTGAAAAAAGATTGCTTTTAATTTCTACTTTTTTTTCACTTTTTACTGGGTATGGTTGTAATATTTTGCATGTTTAAAGATGAATGATTAAACTAGTGGGTCAGGCTGACTTTGTAAAATGTAACAGGACATTTTAATTACCTTGAAATTGGACCCAAGTTATTTAGATAAAGGCTAATAAAGCTTACCTTATATAAAAGCCCTAAAGGCGTTCCATGCACTATCGACAAAGTATTTCGGGTACAGTGCGCATCTTCCTTTGTTCGAGTTACACATAATTAACATGGAGCCATCAGCCATGGAACCTCAGGTGTCATTACCAGAGAGTATGAACTATAAACTCTCCAAACAAGTATTCATAGATTCTTTTATGTAATTGTAAAATGCAGGTAGATCATAATATAAGATGTCTATTTCAATGTGTTGTATAGTATAATATATAATCTACGTGATATGACCATTTAATCATCAACATCCATTACATTATATTGCATGATATATGGCTACATGCCAAACACTTAAAAATATGTATAATATGATATTTTATCAGATGAGAAAATCATAAATTTATAGTGACATGATATCCTATCCACATCTATATTATAAATTCAAATTGTTATTTCAAAGAATTTGTATAGGAATTTACCTGTAAATAAATATGAAAATTTCTTCAATATATTTAATTTATTTGATCAACTAAAATATAAACATAAAGTATATATGAATGTTACATGGGATTTTCAATCGTCAGGCAGGCTTTCGCCCTGCCACAGGCATCGTTCAAATATAATTTAATACTTTAAATTTTTATATTTTATTAAATGTAAAAAGACTAAGATGTCAATTAAAAAATAAGACACAATATTAATAAATATAAAATATAAAATTTAATTTTATTATTAAAATTATTAATTTTATTATTAATTTAATACACTGCATTAGCTTGCTAATTAACATAGTGAAATTGACACATTCACCTATATTATAGAACATTTAATTAGTTCGTGTCATAATTCTTTATATCCTGATTGCAAGGTTGGTGTCTCGAGTGCTAAATCATTGTAATAATTGTTTTTTTTTTTACGTGTTTTAGAGATATATAGAGTAAATAGACAACGTTATCGTTGCATGATTCGAGCTAGCTAATTATACAACTAGCAACATACAATTGGGATTTTCTACAGTCGGGCAGGCCTTCGCCCTACCTGACAATAGGTAAAAAAATTAAAAAAATTAACATATTTATTCCGTTAAATGTCAAAATACTAAAATAGAAAATAGGTAATTCACAAAAATTTATTTTATTTTTAAAAATATTATAAGTGTATACAGATACACGGATGGGACCATGTGCGTCATACATGATCTGCTCACATATATGAAAAAATTCGTATCCGTTATAAAATTAGTTAAATTTGAGTAAACGGGCTGGAAATATTTTACTTTTTCTTAATTGATTAAATATGACTTTTGTTGATTTTCTTAATATCCGTCTTACTATAAATTAAATTTAAATCACAATAATAATTATCTGAAGATGAATCTTTATTTTTATTCAGAGACCGACCTATATTTTCAAGAAAGTTATTAATGTTATTAATTAAAACACATACGCTATCTACCTTTGAATTTTTTAATTTTTCAACAAGATTCATTTCTTTAATAACCAAGACGTTTTAAATATAATAAAAATATTTAGTCCATAAATATTATTATACAATTTTGTTAAACATATTAAATTTGTTATTAAAATTATAGATGATCGAGTGAGAAAATTCACAATAAAATTTAAATTATATGAAAATATTACAGTAAAAACTACATAAATGAATACTCTATAAAGGAATAAACTCCTTATAGTCATAAAAAACACCGGTCTCAACTTGGAACCAGTTATAAATAAGAATAAACTCCACATTGTCAATTCCACGACTTTTTTCGATTACGCCTTAAGTAAATATACCTTACTGTAGTAATAAATGATAAAATATTCAATAATACTCATTAATTATATGATATTTATTTTAAAATTTAAGATGTAAAATGATATAAAAGAGGAAGATATAATACTCAGTAGGATAATTATACAAAATCAAACAAAAACATATGTTGGCCGAGTAGTTCGTGAAGTTGTGTACAAGAGATGTGGTGTGAGATTGATTCTTGATGTGTCCAGGACGTTTTCAATTTAATTTTGAAAATCTTAATTATTAATAATAATATAAGAAAGTGAAATAAAATTTAAAAAAAATAATTTCATGAGATTTATAAATAATTTTTTTTTATTTTGAGGGTAAACATGGTATTTTATTAATATTTATATTTTTTATATTTAAAAGGCGAAAAGGAGATCGTCTTGCTGTCAAAATGTGATAGGGCGATCGCCTTATCGCATAAGGCGATTTAATATGGACCGTGAGATAAAAAATTAATGGTATATTTTCAATTATCTATTGTAAGCAGGACGAAAGCCTGCCTGACCGTAGAAGAGCCCATGTTATATTTTACACGTTGGAGACTTAGATAGCTGGTAACTTAATCAAACATACTCCTTTCATTTTAATGTAGGTTACTCCTCTTTTATTTTTTCTTTTATTTTTATTTCCAATTATTAATATTTAATATAATATAAAATATAAATTTATAAAAGTTATATCAATTTTTATATTTTTTACATCCTCTATAAATAGAGACCACTCATGACTATATTTAGAACATTATAAACTTTACAATGTTTAAGCTTTTTATTTACTTAAAAAAATAAAATAAAATTGAATATGTTTAATTAAAATATGAGTTTTTATCTAAAAATTTTAAGTCAAAAACTTCTTTCAAAATTCAGTGAGATTATTTGTAGCAATTTTATCTTATTTTTATCAAATAAATACAAAAAAATAAATAAATACGGCGAGTTTACAAGTCCAGCTAATGCAATGCGTTTTTCCTTCTGTGTAGAATGTTGCATGTCAATTGCTCTATTTTAAGAATATGTGATAATCTAATATATAGTATGAACCTCCTATAAGATCCACTAATGTATGTAATTTGTTAGTTTATTTATTGTTAATTAATAGCTATTATTAACTTGTTAAGAAATTATTTTATATCACTCTCTATCCATTTCGAAAGCTGTCAACCATTTACATTTTTAAGTCAAAGAAATATTATAATTATGAGAACTAATTGCAGTACTTTCTTAATTATGTGAACTAGAAAAATGCCTTGATGTTAAAGTATACACCAAACCTGGCTAAAATTCTATAAAAATAAATATGCGTACTATTTAAGTACATAGCAACTTAAATGCATGTATATTCCATTCAAATCAGATTAGAGATTTATAACAACAATGATGGACATAATCAAACATACTACAAGTTTTGTAGACCCATCAACGTCTTCCCCACTCTAAATTCGCCGAAAATTCTTTATTTTGAGCTTCCCTTACCTATCAAATCCATCTCTTGATGTTTTTAGCAATAAAATTCTTCACCAATTTTGGGCATTTCATATCTTTCCGTGTCAATTCCAATTAATTACACTTTGGTCCATGTTAGTTCACCAATAACATAGAGATCCCATTTTTCCATTGACTAAAGAAATGATGCCAAATACGACTTTATTTTATCAATTTTAAAAGATCTCCCTTCCTTTATAATACAACTTAAATACTTTATTTTTTATTTTTTGTTAAGTACCTTATTTATTGGTTAATAACATGAATTAAAAAAATTATATGAATTTTTATAATTTTCATAATATAATTATAATTTTTCATAATACAAGTAGTTTTTTTTTACTCAATTACAAAATCAGAAATAATTTTCGGACCAAATTGAAAGTTTAATTGAAATGAAAAAAAAATCGGGGGAACGAAAATAAAGTTCCACCAAAGTTAACATAAAGCAAATTTAGTTTGAATGTTGACAACTCAAGTATGAAAATTAGATGGTTCCAACATGGGATCTCAACGCGAAGGCAAACAAACCTTAATAATGGAATAATTGCAATTTGAAAAGTGAATTTGAAGGTAAAATCAACTCTGAATGTGGGATAAATATATTTTTGAGAACTCTATTTGCATACTAAACCACACTATATGAAAAGTTATTGGAAGAAAGACATCGGTCTGTAAAGAAAGGGGTAAACACACTTAGCGACTAGGAAGAAGAGAGGGTAACAAAGGAAACACAACTTAAAGGTCAAACTCAATTTTAAATTATATTCGCTCCATTTATAATTTAGAAGAATCTATCGACAAACTTAGCAATTTGGTGTACCAAGTTCAACATATATGTTACTTTAGTTAGATTCAATATGCAAGAATTTTTTTAATTATATTACTAACAAGGTGCACTTTTCTTTTTGGTAATCATTCATAAGAATTTTAGAGTTAAGCGTGCTTTCGTATGAACAATTTTAGATATGAGTGAACGATTGGAAAGTCTCTAGATTCACATAGGAGTAAGGATAAATGACGCCGGTATAGTAGTACCAACCACCTAGAGAGTTGTCTATTAAAACCCTATTTAAGTTCAATTAGTACCGTGATGCATGTGATGCACACTGCATCTTCATCAACATACTCATTCTTTCGTCAAACTCTACTAGATGATTTGTTGATTACCATTCTCGAGAATCTATTGTTACAATCAACGGACACATGTACAAGGATGGCTTATAGGTTTACTTCCCATACTATTCAACTTATTCTAAACACATTGTTATTACAATACTTGCGGCCATTGTAAAAGTAAGACGGAAGATATGAAACTTGGAGAAGTATGCACTAAAACCACTTTTGGTCGTAAGATCGAAACATTGATACCAAGGTAGTATCCTACAACAAAATAGATCCCTTAATGAATAAGAAGTTTTTTTTTTTTGAAACGCTAAAGGTTACTCGAATTCCCGAATTATTAATTAGTTGGAGGTGAAGCGTCATATGAACTGAGCTGCACTTCGTTTTCAATAAGAAGTAATTTCTAACACACTTAGCATGTTGTGCAGGCGTGCACCACAGGTTTCGACTAAATGTAATTGCAATTGGACCAACATCTGGAGAACAACTGATAGTCGTTCTTTTTGATGATAAAGTGAAGGGCACGATAGAAAAAACGGCAGTTTCAATATGTGATACTCGCATTCAGGTCATTTATGTATGTCGATAAATTTATGCAAATTAAGTATGGATATGCATTTTAACATTGTTAACATGTCCGTTATAAAGATGAAGATGCGATTCCTATGGACTTCCAGCCGATACTTGGAAGGGATTATGTGATAAGGATCGATGTTGCAAGGGAGTATATATAACATCCTTAAGGGGTTCAACGACTACGGTGTAAACTACTTGACTGATGATGAAGCTATACTCGGGTAATACTGCAGCCTCTCTATGAATGGAATACCACTTTTGATGACTACACCTATTATAAATTTTAGTTTTTCTTGATCTCAAATTATAACACCCGATTTTATTTCTCGGAGGTAGCATCTGAACCTAAGAAGAACATGGGAATCGAACAGATTGCCTCACCAGTTTCAACAAAAGGGCAAAGAGAAGCTTAGTGATGACTTTACAAATCTTGGTTCAAGCAATGGCTCTGAGAACTCACTCACTCATGCCAAGCGCAAAAAGGGTTATTGATGTGGATGAAGATGATGACAGCTGAGTCAGAGTTCGTGAGTCATCTATTAAAGTGGTGAATTGGTGATAAAGAAGGAGAAGAATGCATGAGGAGTTGCAGTCTTTTTTAGTTTATTCTGATAATTTTCAAGTTGAATTATGCAAGTTAATTTCCATTTCATGTTATTTCCCATTTGGCAATAGGATTCTTTCGTGAGTTCGTTTGTCACGGTATAATTTGCTCTAAGATTATTATTATTCTACAACTTTTGAACTCTATTCAGAGAATAAACCACATTACATTGGAAAAATACTTTAATGAAGGAATAATTCAAGCTTAATAACTTAATTTGAAGGTAAGCTCAACTTTAAAAGGGGTTAATTCTAACTAAGGAACTAATTTTAAACCAACCATATGAATAGATAAGAAAATTTTGAAAATTTAATTTGAATGTAAAATCAATTATAAGAATGAGATTATTCAAACTTGAAAACTTAGTTTGAATGAAAAACTCGAATTTGAAAACTAGATGGTTCCAACATGGGATCTCAACGTGAAGTCAAACAAACCCTAATAATTGAATAATTGCAATTTAAACACTGAATTTGAAGGTAAACTCAACTCTAAAAATGGGATAAATATATTTTTGAAAACTCTATTTACATACTAAACCACACTATATGAAAAAGCTATTGGAGGAAAGACATCGTTATATAAGGAAATGGTAAACACACTTAACAACCGGGAAGATGGGAAGGTAACAGAGGAAACATAACTTAAAAGTCAAACTCAACTTCAATAATGAAAAAATTCTTAACTGAGAACTCCATTTGGGTAAAACAATTATAAGAATACTATAATTCAGTCTGGAAATCTACAGCATGCTATTTAAAAAAAATATAATATAGAGATGATTGACATCATTTAAACTTAAAACTATATTAGAAACGTAAGTCACTTTATATGGTAAACTCAATTATAACAATTTGAAAAATCTAACTTGGAAACTCAATTGACAAACAAACTAACAGTAACAATGTGATAATTATAACTTGGAGACTCTTTTGAAATGTAAAGCTCATTATTTGAAATACTTAGCTGTAAATTTTAAACTCAAACCAACTCTAATAATGAGATAATTACAACTATAATACTCTATTCAAATAGCAAACCACAATGTAGGTAAATATTCTTAATGGGCACAAATCCAAATATGAGGAGCTTTGGATCTATGCTTGATTGAGTCCTTTCAACTGATCTTCTAAGAATATTCTACGAATCATGTAGCAGAGGTTCTCTTTTTAGTTCCAAAATACAGAAGAGATACACGCGAGCTAATTGGTGGTATGTTGATCTTTGCATGTCCATCAATAACATTTTACATGTTAAGACTTTCAATTTAATTTTCTTTACATATAAGATTTGATTGGTAGGATGAGGAATGAGGGTTCTCTTCTCAATAGTCTCTGGCTGGAAGTACTGGTTCTATCAAACCTGAATTCAACCATGTTTGAAATAATGATGTTCAGGTTCAGTTTTCATATCGATCGGATTCGTTCCATACCTTTGTTACAAGATCTGACCGCAACATTTTATGATTAATTTAGTAAAAGCTACATTGTTTTTTTTTTTGTGGCGGTGGC
>JAYMSP010001784.1:0-28866 GCA_036897095.1 Plantago elongata | reverse complement strand
CACACACACACACACACACATACACACACACACACACATATATGTATATATACATATATGTATATATACATACATACATATAGATACATACATACATACATACATACATACATACATACATACATACATATATATGTATACATAATGTATATCAAATACCTTTTAGTTTAAAAATTTATAAAGTTATTAGATGTGACATGTGTTTGTATGAATGTAGTTGATTATACAAGACTTTGAGTTGAATTGACTAGAAATATATTTAACATTAACTTATTTTTTGGTATCAATTCACGGGCTATTTAGTCAAAACGTTTGTAATCGAGTGGCAAGTTCAAACATCTCGAATCATGTGTTCGTTCTCGAAACGGGTGACTATTTTCTCCGTATAGAGAATGACAGAAATGTGGTAGTTAGATTAAATATTAATGATATTATCCAAAGCAATGTAATTGTAATATTGTATCAAAAAAAATAACGGGCTATTTATGAAGTATCATTATTAAAAATATTTAATTTTTTTATTTGAATAACAACAAAAAAGTTTAGATTATGATACTCAACTTCAATTAGTTTGTACATATATTTAAATGAAATAGACAAACTTTGAGATGTATCCAAGTGGTTATGTATGTACAATAATACTCAAGATGTTATGGGTTTAATTCATATTGATTCCATATTTATTTATTTATAATGTATGAACTTGAACCGAGCGGGCTACCAGGCAGATCGGGTTGGGCGGGCCGGGCGTCCGGGACTGAATGGGCCATGATAATGGCCCTACCCATTAATTAATTATTTTAAATTATTTTTATTACAACTCCGCCCAGATCTGAGCGGAGCTTCCCACCTTCGGATCGGAGCTGTGCAAGCTCCGATCTCTCCGATCGGAGTTGTGCAGGCTCCGGTGGTGTTGGTTTGAGTCAGTTTTGAGTTATTCAATTTTTTTGATTTTCGTGTTCTTTGATTTTTTTGGATCATCATGTTCTTCTAATTTTTTTTTCGGATTATGATCTAATTCGAATAAATTTATTTTGATGTTTTTTAAGGAAAAAGGTAATTTTTTCACAAAATCTTCTAAGAGACCAACATTTAATTGAGACGAAAAAGACGGACTGAAAGGTAAATTAACACATTAGTGTTCATTTTTCGCGGGTCACGAAATCGGGTTAAAATAATTTTCGCGGGTTTTCAGGTCATAAACAATTTTGGACTGATATTAAACTGTCATTCTCAAATGGGCGGGAACATTACTCAAATAGCTCAGTACATTACTCGCATAGTCAAAACATAACTAGAATAGGTGAATTTACCCCACTTTCAATTCATTTCGCGGGTTGCAAGAACGGGTTACATAATTTTGCGGGTTATTGAGTAGATCCATTTCAGATAAAATTATAAATGAAACGTCATTTTAGATAAATAGATAAGAACATTATTGATAACATTACCAAAAATATATGTGAACATTACTATTATATATAAATAGTTGTAAACAGTACCAATATAGTTAAGAACATTTAAACATCAATCGTATAAATAAAAATATTACAATACGTACACATATTGTGAAAATCGTAATATATACTTGCAAACATTTATATTCATGATTGAGGATATTACATATATACGTAAGAACATTATAGTCAGGGTCAAGGACATATTCAATGCATTTTTTGTTCTACTTGGCTACTTGCAGTCGGTACTGACGGGATTGAGGATCATTTAACACCTGAGACATTGAACAAAACATTAGTAACATAAATAATAATATTTCATATATGATCGAGGAACATTGAACATATATCACATTATCCAAATCACGTAGAACATTACAATGATAACGTATAACATTGTAGACATCAGATAAAACATTCATGTAACACAATAAACTGATATATTTACAAAAACAGTACAGAGATACGTGAAGAACATTATACATAAAACTTACAACATTGTAAAAATGACACATAATATTATAATATTGATGTAACAACGTACTTTGAACATTACACACATAACATAGAACATTACATCAGGACATGATTTCAATTTCTATTGTGCAAAAAATCATTCATCACTTAACATTTGAATGAAAATGTTGTTGAAACTTACATACGGACATAATTTGAGTAGATCGGTGGATGAACAACCAAATCGTAGTAGAAACATCAATTTTGGAGCATATACTTATATGCTCTGTTTAGTTGAGCATTCGACATATAAGCAAGAACATTAAAGATTTAAGCCAAAACATGACATAAATTAGCTTGAACATCTTCAAAACTAGTTACGCAATTTTCAAAGCTAAATTAACATTTTAACTGGAATTGTCAAAAAATTAGATTGCGAGATCAAAATAACATAAATAAACATCGATTCGATCTATAACTAGCTGTATCAACACCTTACCGTTGCTTGTTTGCTTCATTTTGAGATTCATAGGGCTTGATTCGACAGAAACCACGTCTTCTAGGGTTTGATTTGACATAAACCACGCCGAGAAGGTTGATTCCCGCGATCGCGAGCTGCTTTCCGGCGAATGGAGGATATTTCTAGAGAGATGATTTTTTATGGTGGATGAGAAAGATGTCTCCAGGTTTTGAGTGAGATATGAAGAATGTGGTTTGTGTTTTTGTTTATATACATATTCCATTTAGAAAGATCCAACTTCTGACCCTTGGTTGGATGAGGTGAGTTTGGAAGGAAGATTTTGTATTGGGGTTAGTTTATAATTAATATAAGTGTATAGTCTTTATTTAAGGTGGTCTCTCCTAAAACTCACTCAATTTTTTTAGATTATTGAACTATTTTGTGAATTAGTATAATAGTGATAATATTTATAATATATAAAAGTAGCATCCTGTGTTTAATAAAACTGCGTTTAGTAAACGGCATCTTGCGTTTAACATTTATATTCTTTTATTTGGATAATTTGAGGTACTATTATTAAAGAAACGAAAAAGGAAAAAATAGAAGTTCCTATTGCAAACATTGAGTAGCGGTTTCTGAAGTAGTATAGAATTCTAATCCATTAGGACATACGGTCAAGAAAAATAGCACTAGGTATAAAAAGACAAGTTAAAAGTCCAAATAGTAGGCTCTTAGTTAATGCACTGATTGCTCCGTGGTTCTGTCATCCTTATAAATATCGTCGATGTATTAGCCAGTTACCCAGTTGGCTCTGCCCATGTTGCCTTTACTCCAGTTTATATTACAACCACAATCTTCTTGACAGTCATCATAAACAGCCATGGGAGAAGCTCCAGAATTATCGTCATACCCTGAAGGTAATATTTTTGTACCAGTTAGATAACTAACACAGACTGTTTCTTGGTTTCAAGCTCTATCTGTATCAGGTTTCATAAGCACCATTATTATCACCATTATAGATTTACTTGGTAAATAGTACTAGAATGACAATATTCTCTGTTGAAGCCCTTATGAGAATGCTCTGTTTTATCTAAAGATTGAATTTTTTTCCAACCCATATGAGAATCCTATCTTTTAGCTAAAGATTGAATTTTTTAGAACCCCGTATGAGAATCCTATCTTATAGCTAAAGACTGGTTTTTGTTCTACCAGATATGGTTGTTGAAGAGGAGAAGATACCAGAAGTAGAGAATAAACCTTCTGTTCCCTGGTTCAAACAATGGTGGCTTGAAATAGCTATATATTCTTTCTTTGTCCTAGCAGGACAAGCTGTGGGTAATCTATTGGGAAGAGTTTACTTCACAGATGGAGGAAACAGCAAATGGATGGGTACACTAGTACAAGTTGCGGGGTTTCCAGTTCTAATCCCTTTGCAGTGGATCGCAACATCTAGACAATCTGTTACGGAGCCGAACAGCCCCCAATATTACATGATCTTATCTTCGATTTATATCGGCCTTGGCTTATTCGTTGCACAGAACTGCATGCTATACACCTTCGGGCTCCAATACCTTCCGGTCACTACTTATACACTGATCAGTGCAACTCAACTGGGATTCAATGCCGTTTTCTCCTATTTCCTCAATAAACAAAAGATCACACCTTACATAATTAACTCAGTGGTTCTCCTAACAATCTCATCAACTCTCCTTGTGTTTGAAACTGACCCTGGTGACTCTACCAAAACCACTAGGAAGAAGTATATTATTGGTTTTTTATGCACCCTCGGTGCATCAGCTGGGTATGCGCTTCTTCTCTGTATTACAGAGCTTGCAAATGATAGGTTTATCAAAAAGAAAACCATTCTGGCAGTTGCAGATATGGCGGTCTATCAGTCTGCAGTCGCGACAGTTGTTGTACTGATCGGACTTTTTGCAAGTGGGGAATGGAAAACATTGACCAAAGAAATGGAGGAGTTTAAGACAGGGAGTGTCTCATACATTATGAACTTGGTTTGGACAGCTGTGGCATGGCAAGTTTTTGCTACTGGTGCTGTTGGGCTGATATATAATGTTTCGTCTCTGTTCTCTAACGTGATTAGCATTTTTGGGCTGCCGTTAGGTCCTGTTCTTTCCGTGATTTTCCTTCATGACAAGCTGACTGGATTGAAGGTCATGTCCATGGTGTTGGCCGTATGGGGTTTTGTGTCTTATACATATCAGCATTATGTTGATCATCAGAAGATGAAGAAAACAAAATCTTCAGATCAAGCTTCTGAAGTTTCTCTAGTTGAAAGTGTATAGTTACAGGCTTACAATGCTTGTTTTTAGTATGAAATTATTAAGTTTAGTGTCTACATATGTTCTAAAGATTGTAGTAGATATCATCAGTTACATTTTTTTCAGGTAATTATATAGATTTGCCTGCATATTGAGGGGTATTATGTTATGTGAGAGCTTATTTGCAGTAGAAAGTTGTTTCAAAATGGTAGATAAGATGCTCTTCTATAGGGCATTTGTTCTAGTATCACAAGTCAATTTTGTATCAATATTCTTATTGCTTCGTCAGCGGATAGAGATATATAACGACCTAAATCATGAACTTAGTATAGTTTTTAATTATTAGCATCTCTATCTCTATCCATGTGTGACCTGCCCAATGATCTGTTGCAGAAATAGAATATCTTCCTTGCACTGTCAACCCAGGAAGTACACTGGATATCTGATATCATCTTTGATTGCACCATGGATTCCTTTGTATTTTCTTTACTTTTTAACTGGAGGGAAAGGGTTTACGTTCTTCTCTGGAAGAGCTTAGGCTAATCACTAAATTCTTAACTCGTTATTTTAAGATCCAGAATACCACTGTAGCAGAAAAATCTAACTCGTTATTTTAAGATCCAGAATACCACTGTAGCAGAAAAATCTAACAGAGACCAAATGCAAAGCAGCAAAGGTCACCTTCTTTGCATAATATTCTAACGAATTTATCCAGTATCGTAAGACTTACTGTAGAACATAACAAAGAGCAAACAATAGCTACTGGTCCCAGATAAATAAAAGAAAAGGTCACAAAACCAACTAAAGTGTTTAGCTGGATACCGTTTGATTAGATCACAATGCATGAAATTATTAGAGAGTGACATGCATGACTTATGTTTCATGGTTAAAGGAAGAAAAGTAATTATCATACTTAAGTAGTAATTATATATTAATAATGTACAACAGCAAGACAACTAAAATATGCTTTTACAATGATTTCATATACAATCAAGGAGCTGAGCTAGGGCAGTCGCGGTCCTTTGTTTGGTAATACCTTTTTGGAAATATTTAATATTACTCCAAGTGAGAAAATTGTGCTTCATGGTTTTGCTTAAACAATTATAGAAAAAACTTGTTGGGAGACAGTAACTTTGTGCCTATGCTCAATTGATCTGATAAGGACACCCAACAACCCATTTCCAAGAATATCATATGAAAAAACAAAGCTATCCATTTCTACCGAAAGAATTTACTGACGAACACAAATTTCAGTGTCATATATGAGTGGAAAAATTGGCAATGCATAGATGCCAGCTTCGAAGTTAGGTTGACAACATACTAGTGGTCGAATAATGTACAGTGGAAAATAAATTGATAACTTCAGCTACCACTAGAATGCATGCCAAAATTTGATATCGACTGAAGATAGGTACCATAAAGACAGCTGGGAACTGAACACCAGACGAAGATATACTCAGGGAACTTGAAGTTACCTCGCCGAAGAAAGCAATAATAATGTCACTACATTAGGCAGCCAACATAATTTGCTTGAGGGTATTTGCTCTTCAGTTGTGGCCATTGCACAAATAACTGATCAGCCATCCGTAATTTGTAAAGAAGCAAGCCACTTAAAGACAGCCTCTTGACTCTAGCAATGCTCTCAACATAGAAAATGGATGACCACCTTATTCCCAAGACCTGAAAAGCCTTCAACTCATAATGCACCAGCTAATGACCTCAAATAATATGTGAGATTCCAACCTACAGTATTCTTCAGTTATTCTTACCTTGAAACAGAATGCAATTACACAAAGAGGTATACAAGTTCCAGGTCCATTGCACAGAATCTGCATGTCCGTATAAAAAATCTGAATCGAGTAGAATGTGTAGACAATCAAACAGATAATATTTGAGGTGAAAGAAATCACCATACCACTTGAGGCCGGATCTTTAACATTAACCACAAAGCATGACTTAAAGCAATTAAGGTTGTGACAACTGAAGTTGCATAAGACTGCCCAACCTCGCGACTCCGATAAATTTGCTGAAAGTATGAAGATCCTACCACCTCAACATCTGCCTAGCACGAGCATTTTGTTTTAGAGAACTTCTGATATATGAATCCATGAATCACGAAAAGCAGAAATAGTTCAATGCTATTTCAAAGATCCTCCATTGTCTTATTAATTTATTTCATCCACCCGAACTCAAGTAATGTATCACATGGCAAAAATGAAAAAGAGTATCATTTTCCAAGTACATGTTAAAATTCAACTCCACCTCACAGAAAATTCCACATGACTAGGCGAAAGCAAATTAAACCGATATTGTCAAGAACCATACAATTCAGTCTTGACAACTGACTTGTACTTAACGAAAAAGGGTGGTAAGCCTGAATTGGAGCACAAACGAGCGACAGTAAGTTGTAGCGTACTACACAGTATAAATTGAAACAAAGTCACCACTTCTATTATACCTGGTCAACCAAGGAATTCTCCAGCACCTGAGCCTTCTGAAGGCTCATGTTATCAGTAGCAGCAGCAATGTAGTATCTCGGCTTAAAACGGTCCATCTGCAATACAGCTAACAGATTTAGCATCTCCGCGGTGTGCCCACCTGAATTAGGATCAAATGACATCAAATAATAGAATATGAAAGACCAGTAAAACAAATGCAAGATTATCAAGAAATAGGAATATATCTACCATAAGCAATGCAACAAAGGATGATACACGAAACAGAAAATCCTAAAAGTTGAGTCTGCACACCTGAACCGAGCACTATCAGGGTTTTCAGAGGTCCTGGTGGTGTATCATATAGGGGCTTGCCTCTCTGGTATATCACATACAAAATCCGCATTGTAATTAAAGTTAAAATACCAAGCACAATAAGAACTCCGACATTTGGGATCCCAGTGTGCGGAAATAAACAACTATCTTGAATGTCCATTTAAGAGAGTAGAGACCAGCAACTCCTGTGATTATATTATACAAATTAGAGGTATGTTCACTGACAAGTACATGTACATTTGCTAGCTACAGGAATACAAAAAACATTAAACCAGGTGGCCAGCCAGATCTTTATTAGAATAGCAGGTAGGCACAGAATTTAACAGCTAGTAAAATGAGATAGCTCATAGCTGCGTTGATTTCTGATATTGTCTGTGCCAATATGCCAATATCACAGGCATAAAAGCCTATTAGTGAGTAACAAATCTCTGATACACACCCATAGAAGAATTTGCGCTTTGTATTCCACAATCCTACTCTGATACATTTTGAAGTATGATACAACAGGTAAGCATACAATTAGCATCAAAACAAAATTCAAATTCATTTCATAACCACACCAGACACCAGAACACTAATTATCAACGAGATCATATAAGCATAATATCTGATAAATTACCAAAACTGATGAGCAATACAGATACTGACTAGCTCATTGGCTAGCACCTATAGAGCAAAAAGGGAAAATAATTTGGTGAGCACAAAAATTAGTCTCAATTGGTTGGTCGGGTTACATTGAATTGCAGTTTGATAGGTAAATGTAATCAGAAAATTCATCACTGGATGTATGGTGCATCAATCAATCGAATGCAGTGGAGAGAAAGTGTAAACATAATAAATAAGAAGTAGAAGAGATTACTGAGCGGCGATTGTGGCAGTTCCCGGCGAAACGGACCTCCGACGTGGAGTGGCAGGTGGTGGTGGTGAATAATACGAATGAGTTACATGTGCTGACGTAATAATTAGTATTTTTCTAATTTCTTACGTTGCGTCTGATAAAATTCAGGGGTTATTTGCATATGGATCCCAGTCTATTTTTATTTTACTATAATAAGTCTTTATGAGAATAAAAAGTAATATCGTATAAATATTAGTTGTAGTGATGATGTCAAATATGAGGAGTGTATGAATAATTTTAATATGATTGAATAGTTTTTAATATATAATACTTACTCTGTCCCAAATTAAAAGTCTCGCATTCCGTTTTAAATTGTCTCAAATTGAAAGTTTCATTTCATTAAATAAAAAAGAATTTTTACTATAAGGTCACCAATGGATCAAACTTTCCAGTTAGCCACCCATAGAAAATCACTCTACGACTGAGTCACTTTTCTTACTTACGAGTCACTTTGGTGACTTGTGTGTAAATTGTAACTTTGCACATAAGTTATCACCCAGGCCACGTGACAATAATCACGATTTATGTACTTCAAAATATAATTCAAACCAAAAATCTTAAAGTATCTAGTAGTACATTTCACACTGTACATGCCCCAAATTATGCTACCCTCAATTTCATAATAAATTTCTTTGCTATATACTTTTTATAAATTAGTTTGATAATAAAATGACTTATATAAATTTAATAATAGATATATATTAAAAAGTATGAAAAATAATTGATAAATTATAAAATATCATGATTAAAATATTTATAATGAGGATAGTAGATTTTAATGAAAGACGATGAAATTTTCTTAATAAAACACAAAAAATGAAATTGTGCGTAGGAGTAGTTAAATTGCCACCGACATAGTACGTCACTAGCAAAGTTTTCCATTGGCATAGTTTGCCACTTACAAAGTTTGTCCCGGACTTTCACACTGACAAAGTTTGTCACTGACAAAGTGTGCCCTGGACTTTGTCACTGACAGAGTTAGCCCCGAACTTTGACATTGTCAAAGTTTACCATGGACTTTGACATTGGCAAAGTTTTCCACTGGCATAATGTTCTAATGGCGAAGTTTGCCATGGTTTGCCACTGATAAAGTTTGCTCCGAGAATAAATTTGCCATTGGCATAGTTTGCCACTAGCAAAGGTTACCCCGGACTTTGACACTGACAAAGTTTGTCAATGGCACAGTTTTGTCATCGGCATAGTGTGCTAGTGGCAAAGTTTGTCTCGGACGTAGTGTGCCATTGACAAAGTTTGCCACCAGCATAGTGTGTTAGTGGCGAAGTTTGCAACCGACGTAGTATGCCACTGCCAAAGTTTGTCCCGAACATGGTGTGCCACTGGCAAAGTTTGCCATCGACATAATGTACCAGTGGCAAAGTTTGCCAACAACATGGCTAGTGACAAAGTTTGCCACCAATATGGTGTGTTAGTGGTAAAGTTTACCCCGAGCAGCATTGTGTGCCAGTGGCAAAGTTTGACTCGGGCATGGTATGCCACTGATAAAGTTTTTCACCGATATAGTGCACCAATGGCAAAGTTTGCCAAGACATGGTGTGTGGCAAATTCTGCCATAATATGGTGTGTTAGTGGCAAAGTTTGCCCCGAGCGGCGTTTTTGTATTAGTGGCAAAGTTTGCCTCGGACATGGTGTGCCACTAGCAAAGTTTTCCACCTACATTTTGTGCCAGTGGCAAAGTTTGCCATGGACATGGTGTGCCACTGGCAAAGTTTGCCACTGGCATAATGTGCCAATGGCAAAGTTTGACACGGATAAAGTTTGCGCAAACTTCACATGTAGCTCAAGTTTTATTTTTAATTAGTTCAATTAATATTTTTTATTTTTTAATATAATAAATCAACAAAATTTGTCTCAGGCATAGTTTGCCACTGACAAAGTTTGTCACATGAATAGTGTGCCACTAGCAAAGTTTATGCAAACTTCTCACTCTGCATTAGTTTTATTTTTCATTAGTTTAATTAATTCTTTCATAAACATTAGTATTGCTCATAATATATTTATATTTTAATTAATACGAGAAAATTAGCACGTGGTATTCGCATGCGAACTTTTTATTTATTATTTTTATTATAAAAAATATAAATTAATAATTTATATTATCGTAAAACTATAAATTACACCCTAATATTAATTATAACGGTACTTGATGTAAAGAGAAGGAGGAGAATGATATGGGCATGTTGGTCTTTTTAATAATTAAATGACCTACTTGAAATGAAAAATTGTAATGTTACCTTAGTGTTAATTAAATTTTGTGCCTTTGGTGACCTCCTAGTAACTCGCCTAAAAATAAAATAAAATATCTCCTACTTTATTCACTAATTATCCGACTTTATTCAATAACATTAATACTTAATTATCTTATATCCTACTCTATCACTTTTTTTTTAAAAACTTGTGTCCAGTTCCGCGAGACATCTAATTTGAGACGGAATGAATATAATTTAATAGTTGTTAATGTAGTTATTTTATTAGGACGATGTTGTGAGGTGACCATAACAATGTTTTGACAAGTTTGTCATATTAGCGTCTAACAACCTTCAGGGCTTCAAGAATGTCTTTGGTCTTTTTATTATATTATTTTTTAAATTTTTATAAGTAATTAATTATATGGCTCTTATGTTAATTTATCAATGTAACCCATTTATTGATGCATATGGATATTCAACGGATTTAACGAATAACATCTCGTCAGTAATGAAAAACCATGGCTTCACCTCAATATAATGGTGATGGAGTTTTCTTCTTGGAGGATTATGATAGATGTTAAGGAGGACGATAATGAGTATGAAGTTAATAACCACTTTTTCTTCAAATTTACTTTTTATAAGATTCAAATAGTAAGATGTGTATGTAAAGGAGTTGAAATATGTAATTAGAAGCTTTAGGTAAATTCGTATTATTTTGAAGTATATTAGTTGATTTATAAATTAATAATGTATACATTTTGTTAGATTGATTTGTAAAATGTTAAAAATTATATTATGCGTTTAGTAGAAAATGTACTGTGATGTCTAACGGTCCTCAAACTATTTCAATTGTATTTTATTTTTTATAGACAAAACTGCTCCTATGATCCTTTATATACGGGACATGGTTAGTAACCGTTTCCAACTGTTATTCAATTTCTATATCATAGTCTAACACGCTACTCACCCATTCACCAATAAAAACACTCATTTCCGTTCGCCCCGACTCGCAAGTCCTTAGAATGCCACTTTGGATAATAGTTAGAGATTTAAAGTATATTCTCTATTATAAATTTTTAACGGGAATTAGTACATGACATAAATGTCATTTTCCTAGAATTAAGGTTCACTCAACAATGAACACTTTCCTTATAAACCATGCATAATCAACGGACACGATCCAATTAAACCCTGTATTCTCCAGTGCGCCACGTTATACGCATATCTCGAGATTTAAGATCAAACAAGAAGCAAGTCAGCAACTAAACTCCAATATTATCCTCTACCCCCAATTCCACTCCACCACTCTGCAACTCAATTCCCTCACCATCCGATCTAAAATCAGAAACACACGTGTCCAAATCACCACCGTCAACGCCACGTGCATCCATACTCTTGCGTAATCACCATAACTACACTACGCAGAAGCACACCGTATCTTTTCATTACCCACAATAACTGGAAAAATAATAAAGATAAACTATTTCATCACCTGAAACAATTGGTTCTAAGCAAACTATCGCAATTCAATTTCACTCACAGTACACTCACTCAGTGTATGACTGCGTGAGATTCGATGGAGACGACGTCGACGATTCTCGGCCGGAGCTTCGCTGGTCGGAGCTGTAATCACGTCAATGTTCGATTTTGCCCTCCTCCTTCCCGCCGATTTTTTTCGGTTTCGTGTAAATGGCGTCAAAGGAATTACAGGTTCTGATTCGATTATCGTCGTCGCTCATTTTTGTTGCTAGTGTATTTTTGATTGACCGAATTTCATCGTGTTTGTTTTTGCGGAATTAGTGTGGTTTAGAGTTTAAGTGTTGGACTGAGGTTTAGTGAGCTGAAATGTTTGGAGTTAATTGATTAGTGTTGATTTGAATCGCAGTGCTCGAGATTTGTTGTTATCGCCTTATCGGACTCATACGTTTGTGCAATGCTTTAGATTTTATAGTCTATGTTGGATGGAATTGGATTGGGTTTTAGGTGGAGTTTGAAATAATTCTATCTAGTATAATATAAATCTCGAGTTTGTAGAGAGGAGATGTGAAGTTAATTGGTCAATCCAATTAACATTAGGTACTTTAACACGGCGGTGATGTTCAATCACTGCACCTTGGCGTTTGAGTAATAGCTCAAGTTATAATCAGTTAACCCTCCCTTACCCAGTAGGTTCATTTCGACAGCTTTGGGAATGGGAGGCCAATGATGGGCAGTTTAATGCAGCCGTGTTAATATATCACCAATCTGTTATTACAAAAAAAAACGCAGGGACTATTTTGAGGAGTCGATTGCAGGAGAGCAGATGCAAATTTCCTTAACTTTTTTTTATTTAGTAGTAAGGTTATACACGGTCCGGAAGCCCCAAACAACATTGTTTGAGTTATGAAAATTATACAATTTTGAAAATAAGGTACACAATATTTACGTGGAAACTGCCAAATAGGAGTAAAACCATGGACAGTGTTGTGAAATATCAGTACATAAGGATCATGACATTTGGTGGTTCATGTTAAGTGTGGCATGTATGTACGGTGTACTGCAGAATCGTGATGTATTTGATGACCCTACACTGAATGCAGCTTACAGAATAAGAGACAACAAGCAAAGAAGCTGAATACTGAGCGTCAATCAAACACAAATGAGCCAAGTGGAAAAAACAATTTTGATCAGAACCAGACGTCCCAGAAAGACAGCATGTTAGATTCTAGCCAGGAGACCCTGTCTCGTGTGAGTGATCCTGTTGTTGCAGAAGCTAGTAGTTCCGAGGAGAAGGATCGTTCCAGTTCTTATCAAGCACATGAGTCGGCTTCTGTGCACAATAACACAGGGGATTCTGCTGGGGAATCAGCAAACTCAAATGAGGGACTTGACATAAGTATATTTTCATCACCAGCATTCATTACACCTTCGGTATGCCTCATCACTTTAATGCTCTATGACTTAAAATTTACGCTGTCAAGATCATGGAGTGATGTGAGAAAAAATTCTTGATTGTATACCAGATGAATTTATGTGTGTATATATTTTAATCAGATGTATATTTAAGTTTATTATCCCAGATGTACACTTCAATGAAGGACTTAGTAGATTGCATTTGAGGTGGATGTTTCTGGAAAGTAAGAATTATTTTTTCTGTTTGTCTAAAATGAAACTCACAGTTACAGCATTGCCAGTGAAGTTAGCACCTTTCATTTAATATGAAGGTTGTGTTCTTTCAAGTATCTTTTTGTTTTGTGAGACAAACATAAACAAGCCTGTGTATCCATGTGATGTTCAAGCATTTAGAAAGAGCTAAAGGTAAGTATTCATCCAAGAACAAACTTCAATGAGATGGTATCATGTTAAAATTAGGTTTCGGTGATAGCCTATACTCTAGGGATAAGAAACTCTTGGGTGTAATCCTTTTATATGGCCAATTATTTTGTGGGATTTCTCTTCGATGCCCTTATCATCTTCACTGTCATCACAAGATTCTTAATGTGCTTAATTTTTTTCGCTGGAAAATAGTCAACAAGTGCCGACGGTGAAGATCAACTTTCAGGCGTTCACCTTCACGATTTAGTTGGAATGATAAGGAATGCTGAAAGAAGTGAGTCAACACATTTTGCACTTGATATTTAGTTTATATATTATACTTCATCCACCCCGGTTATAATTACCCAGAAAGAAGTGAGTGGAATTATTCTCTGTTTATATTTGTGAATTGTGAGTGAAATTTAACCTCTTCTTTCTTTTTTTGGGGTGTGTGTGTGGTTATCTTTTGATTATATTAGTTAATAATATAACTGCTAAGGCCATGATTGAAATCATAGCTTTGTATATTAGCTATACAGGTGGAAGATGCTTGTGACATGTATGATTTGAGCTTTGATTGAGATTATAGACTCTCTCTTCTTCTTAATGAAAGAGATAGATAAATACCTTGTAGCATGACTGACATCTTAGTTCTAACTATGTTTTAACTTGCTAATGTGTGATAGATATACATCTTGTCAACCAAGCTCGGATTCGCACCCTTGAGAATCTCGAACAAGTTTTCAGCGAAAAAGAAATGTTACAGGGAGAAATCAACGCGTTGGAGCTGAAATTGGCAGAAACTGATGCGCGACTGAGAGTAGCTGCACAAGAGAAGATACGTGTAGAACTTTTGGAAGATCAGTTGGAAAAGATGCGAACTGAACTGTCTGGCAGGGGTAGCACTGTGGATGAAGTGCAAAATATGTATAATGCAATTTCTCCTCCACAGACTGATGCTGTCAATTTTCTTAGTCAGGAATTAGATTTATTAAAAGCAGAGAATAATTCTTTGAAAGATGAGTTACTGGCACTGAAATCAGAGTTTAGTAATATCAAGGAAACTGATCAAAGTGTTCAAGTGCTACAGGAGGAACGGTCGATTTTAGAATCTTCGCTCAAAGAGTTGGAATCAAAACTTGCTGCTTCTTATGAAGATGTATCTATAATTCCCAGCTTGAAATCTGAGTGCAAAAGTTTGTATGAGAAAGTAGAACATCTTCAAACAATGCTAGATAAGGGTACAAAACAGGCTGATCAAGCTATTCTAGTGCTTCAGCAAAACCAAGAACTCCGTAAAAAGGTGGACCTCCTTGAAGAATCTCTCAGTGAGGCTACTGCCTATAAGTTATCGTCAGAGAAAATGCAACACTACAATGAATTAATGCAGCAGAAGATAAAACTTTTGGATGAGCGTCTGCAAAGATCTGATGAAGAGATACAATCTTATGTTAAATTATATCAAGATTCTGTGCAGGAATTCCAGGATACACTTAGTAACTTAAAAGAAGAAAGCAAGAAAAATGCAGAAGACGAAGTTGTGCATGACAAGCCTTGGGAATTCTGGAGTAATCTATTGTTGATGGTAGATGGCTGGCTTCTTGAGAAGAAAATTTCAGCAGAAGAAGCTAAGTTGTTGAGAGATTTGATATGGAATAAGGATGTAAATATATGTGATACATATATGTCTTCAAAAGGAAAAATTGAGAGTGAAATCATTGCATCATTCATCGGATTGACATCATCAACGACGGGGTATGCATTCTAAGCAATTAATCCGTGTTTCTTACATACTGCTGTTTTTTCTTCCTCTAATCTGTACCCCATTGTCCAGTCAACGCTTTCATGTCATACATATTGCGGCGGAGATGGCGCCAGTGGCGAAGGTATGCATCTGGTGAATCTAATATATTGCACTGTTATGAAATCAGTGAATCACGGTTGTTTTAGGCTGGAAGATAAGATTTTGTTTATAACCCTGGTTTGGTTCTGCATTTTGTGCTGTAAAGTGAATATTGTTTTACTCACTGAGGTGATTTAGCCTGTCAATTTCATGATGTTCCAGTCTGTTTATTGGCTCGTCTAACATGATGGTTCAGTCTGTTTATTGAACATCTAACATAGAGTGGATTTAAAATTTAAGTTTATTTGTGTTTAAATTATGCCAGTGTGTAGATTAAAATTGAAGTTTATACCTTAAATTAAGGCATGCAGCCACAAGAAAGAAATGATTACTGCAATTTATACATAAAACTTTCTGAGCTGCCTCTTATTTTCTTTAATTAAGCTTGTTTACTAGAGTTGAGTGCATGCTAATGCCAAATTAGAACTTTACTAAAGAAATTTAGATTTTCTATGACATCATTTTAGGTTGGTGGTTTAGGCGATGTGGTGACTGGTTTGAGTAAGGCTCTGCAGAAGAAAGGGCACCATGTGGAAATTATTTTACCCAAATATGACTGCATGCAGTATGATCGTATCGGGGACTTAAAGGTACTTTATGGACATGCTTTGCATAATATATTGGAACTTCGTTGATCTAGTAGCTCATTTGATGCAGGCTCTAGATGTGCCAGTTGACTCATACTTTGATGGTCAATTGTTCAAAAACAAAATCTGGGTTGGCACTGTTGAAGGTCATACTGAGTTTCTTTCTCGTATTCTGGAAAAATTGTTTAGGTTCATTTATGCATGACTTGGATATTGATTCTATGATGCAGGCCTTCCTGTTTATTTCATTGAGCCTCATCATCCCAGTAAATTCTTCTGGAGGGGTGAATTCTATGGAGAGAGTGATGATTTTAAGCGATTCTCATTCTTCAGTAGGGCTGCACTTGAGCTCATTCTGCAAGCTGGCAAGAAGCCGGACATAATACATTGTCATGATTGGCAGACAGCTTTTGTTGTAAGAATTCCATGAATCATCTTATTTAGCCTTCCAATTTCCCGTGGTTATGCCTCTTGCGTTTCGTTGACCGTTGTTATGTCTTTGTTAGGCACCTCTTTATTGGGATCTTTATGTGCACAAGGGACTGAACACGGCCAGAATATGTTTCACATGCCACAATTTTGAGTATCAGGGAATTGCACCAGCATCCGATCTAGGATCTTGTGGTCTTGATGTTCACCACCTGAATAGGCCGGATAGGATGCAGGACAACTCGTCTAATGATAGGGTCAATCCTGTTAAGGTAAGATACCTTTCTGGGTTCAGCTTTCCCTTTCGTGTGACTAAGATTAATGGCAATTTTATATATCTGGCAAGCTGAATCGTTGAAAGCGATGTCTGTTTTCTTCCTTTACTGTCTTTTTCTGCCAATGGAAAAAACTCTGTTCATGTGAGAGGAAAATGGGGTGGTTTTGGAGCAGTAATTTGCCAATGACCTCTGCGGGTAATCTCTCTCACTTTTTGTTCATTCTTGTTCACATGTCCTCGTCACTCAAAGGGTGCAGTTGTGTTCTCTAATATTGTGACAACAGTTTCTCCATCTTATGCCCAAGAGGTTCGGACTAACGAGGTATGTGTGACTATCTCCGTGGCTCATCTAAGTTACAAATAACTTGAGCATATCTAAGTTAATAATATTTAAAGTGTCCAAGCAATGATTAATGTTCCTGACTTTAAGTTTGTAAAAAATGTATAGTTACAATAAGAATTTATATTTTCTGTTCTACTTGTATCTGCAGGGAGGACGAGGCCTTGCTACAACACTTAACTCACACTCTAAGAAATTTGTTGGAATTCTGAATGGAATTGATACTGACATATGGAATCCAGCGACAGACCCGTTTCTGAAAGTTCAGTACAATTCCTATGAAATTGAGGGCAAAGCCGAAAATAAAGAAGCTTTACAAAGACATCTGGGCCTGTCTTCCATGAACGTCCGGCAACCTCTGGTATGTACTGAATGGTAAATCTAAATTATTTCAACATAAAATCGAATCTAGCAAATATATTGCAATTTTCCACATTCTGGTATTTAATTGCCTCTTACTGCGCTCCATACACAAATTTCTGAAGTCTTCTGTGTAATTTCTTCAGCATTTTCTATGAAATTCAAATCTTGGTGTACGTTGTTCATTTTAGAAAGCTAAGAATCATGTATCTTAGTAAAACATTAAAACATCATACTACCATGCTTTGGTGCAAAATTCAAAGTGTGACCGACTTTCGAGAATAATTTGGTGATTCTCCGCCTTCTTGTGGTCATACTTACATCAGTTAGCACCTATTACAACAGCAGTTGCTTACCGTCAGTTTATTTTTTTCAATGGCAGGTTTCTTGCATAACAAGACTGGTTCCCCAAAAGGGTGTTCATCTCATAAGACATGCAATCTATCGAACACTGGAAATCGGTGGACAGTTTGTTCTCCTTGGTTCAAGTCCAGTGCCCCAAATTCAGGAATGTTTATTTTTTTAATTGTCTCAGCTTGTGGGTGTCTTTGACCTTACTGATATTTTTAAGCATATAAAATCATGAAATTAGCGATTGTAGAATATGAAAATTAATGCAAACATATACAGGAGTAAAACATTTCAGGTGATTGTAAGATGTTCAAATTCGAAACCAGCAATTACTGCTTTTGAATGACTTCTTTCTTCAACGTTAAAGCTTGTGTAACTCCAATTTCTCTGTTACCATGGCAAACTGAATTTGGGACAGTGATGGATAAATTATCAACAACATATAATGTATTGACATGGGAATTCTGATTGTGCAGAAAGAGTTTGAGGATATCAGCAACCAGTTTAAGACTCATGAACATATTCGTTTGATACTAAAATATGATGAATCTCTATCGCATTTAATCTATGCTGCCTCTGACATGTTCATCATCCCATCAATCTTTGAGCCTTGTGGCCTGACACAGGTAAATATCTAATCTTTCCAGTAAACTATGCAGTACAATAGGAACCCAATATCCAATCTTAAGTTCGACCTCATATGTATCCAGATGATAGCAATGAGATATGGTGCAATCCCAATAGCAAGGAAGACAGGAGGTCTAAATGACAGGTATAGTAGCCTGTGATAGCTTTTTGAAACACTGAATCTGCTCAATGCCTTTTTTATTAAATTAAGTCTTTCCATCCTTGTGCAGTGTGTTTGATGTAGATGATGACACTATACCTGTCCAGTACAGAAATGGATTTACATTCTTGAATGCTGATGAGCAGGTAATCATTGTTGAGGTTTAATAGTTCTGTAAATTCATTTTGAACTGATATACCATACTGTATATCACGTTGAAGTTCAGTTCAACAGCTATGCATAGATACCATACTAAGAAGATGGTGCAAATCTTGTTGCATCATTAGAGCAACCAAACTTAGTGTCTCAGGAAGTTGAGCTTAAACTTCTTGAACCATGGGTGTTGCAGTTGAAAGATTCCCTTCCACTCACCCTCAATCAATAAACCCTCACAAATGCAGTTCACCTCCATTCTTTGTTTACTTCTCCCAGTTGGTTCATGTAGAGTGATTCTAAAGTTTATTTAACCTGCCTATGATTGCACATAAGTGCATATGATTTCTGCACAACTTTTTCCTTGAGCATAATAAATTGAATCCAGAATGGGGAGAAAGGCATTTTTGGTCCCAAAGTTTAGGGGGTCTGGCACGCACAGTACAACGTTTGCTTTCTCCGGCAAATCTAGTCCTATAGTTCATGACGTCCGACAATTTTAGTCCTTCGGTCGAAAAATCGACCTTTGCTCATGACGTGTCAACCTGGTCAAATTCACTCCTTCCATGCGGACTGACACCTCATCGACACATAGCACTAGAAAAAAACAATTAAAATAGAAACAAAAAAATTGAAATTAATGAAAAAATAAAAGAGATATTATAAAATAAAATAAAAAATAATTAAAAGGTTAATTTCAAAAAAAAAAATTTAATTTTTTTTTCTAGTGCTATGTGGCGTGAGGTGTCAGTCCACATGGAAGGAGTGAGTTTGACCAGGTTGACACGTCATGGTCAAAGGTCGATTTTTCGACTAAAGAACTGAAATTGCCGGACGTCATGAACTATAGGACTAGATTTGCTGGAGAGAGCAAACATTGTACTGCGCGTGCCAGACCCCCCAAACTTTGGGACCAAAAATGCCTTTCTCCCATATCCCTCATTAATGCTTGTCCAAGTTGCTGAAGGTACTCATGTGGCCTGCACAAAGATCCTATTGTATTTGCATAGATCTATTGGTATATGTTGCTCAGTTATGGCATTTTCACTTATATGAGGGCTACATGATTTTTTTCCTTTTTAATAGCTTTACCATGTACAGAAATAAAGTGTATCATACTTTACCACTCATTCACAGACACTTGTCAGCCTGTTCAGCAGAACAAGGCTTACTATTCTAGCACTTGTTACCAAATTTCTTACATATCATTCTTGAATTATGGAACTTTTGACTAATTTTGTGATAATGGAGGTGATTTTCATAATTATGCAGGGGCTTAGCAATGCTTTAGAACGTTCATTTTATCATTACACGAAGGATATTGATGGTTGGAAACAACTTGTTCAAAAGGATATGAACATAGATTTCAGTTGGGACTCTTCAGCATCACTTTATGAAGAACTTTATGGGAAGTCCATCACCAGAGCAAGGGCTGTAAACCGTCCTTGAGGTTTTTGGGTGGACATCGTTTGATTTCTGCTTCAGCTGAAATTATTCCGGGACAACTCATAATGTGACTGATGATGAGAGGATTGATTATGCTAATTCATTCAAAATGTAGAGTGACAGACTGACAGCAGCTTGTTGAATCTTTGTTCGGCTGGGGCAGAATCTATTCTCCTTGAAGTCATGGTTTTTGCAATGAAAAGCTGCAGCCTCCAATATTTCCATTTCTAGACCAGGTCAAACTCGTATACTTTCCCTGTAAATATAGTATACTCTTTGTTTTTATTTCTTAGCACGGATAGATGGTATACGTGATACTTGGCTCTTGCTCAGAATATAGTGTACACGGTACATTCTTTAAATAAATAAATTATATGAATAAAACAACTTTTTGTTATGATTGACTGCCAAAAATTTATAGATGGTTTGTTAAAAAATATATATGGAGTTTAGGTTAAAACTTTGAAAAAAGTGGAGGTTGTCGTTACATTGGTACCAAGTTGTAGGAGTTGGGATCTTCAAACCTTTAGATTATTGTTATCATCTCCTAATTTCTATGCAGTATGTGTTTGGGAGTCTCTCTTTGATCGTATCTTACAAAGTCACAGGATTTATGAATATGTTGTTTGGTATTCATCACAGAATCATGAGGCGTTTCCTAATATCTAAGGTAGTGTGAGTTCTTTCATCAGCCACTGGGAACTATGGAATTTGATAAATGTTAGGAAAAGGCCGCATTTCTGTTGGAGGAGAAGGGTATCAAGGCCGAGTTTTGGCAGCATTCACTTCATTCTGTTTCTGTTAATACTTACCTTTTGGTTTTATAGTTAATCCTTAAATGAAGGAAAATAGATCAGAATTGGTTATTATCTGAAGCATGCTGAATCCTTTGAATGATATACTTTTATTTACATTTGTAATGGTTTAGTGTTCAAATTGAGATCTGAAATCTCTTCTGGACGATTAAAGTTCATGTCCTTTTGTTACTCATTTACTTGTCCTTTTGTTACTCATTTACTTGATAAACTTAACGGTATAATTGTGTTCTATTCTATATCTGTGCTTGACTTGTAAAATGGGGCATTACTGCATTAGCTTCTTTGTCAGGTTGGAAACGATCTGAATGAATGCTCATAACTGAAGAAACGTCTATCATATACTTCCTATTCTTATCTATGAATTTTCAATTTTGAATCCTGAGGTTGGATTGGTTCATGATCTTTATTTTTGTCTGATTCTTCCATTTTATTTCAAGGTAAGCTTTCAACTTCTTCCTGATCAGAATAGAAGCGTAGTTATTAAGATCTAGATTGAAAAACATTGTTATCTGCTACTACTAACAAAAAATGATAGCAAGGTTTGTAATCATAGTAGTTTAGGCTCACCACAATTCTCATGATATTTAATTAATTCACAATAAATTTACATTAGCATAAGAAAAGTCTTAATTTATCGCACTCTACTTTCCGGGGACAAAGTTTGTGGCATAGGACCAGGCATTGTTGTTTACTGGGTCAGCTAGATGGTCAGCTAGGTTTTCCAATGGGCCCTTTCCAGTAACAATGGCTTGAACGAAAAATCCGAACATGGAGAACATGGCAAGTCTACCGTTCTTGAGCTCCTTAACTTTGAGTTCGGCAAATGCTTCTGGGTCATCAGCAAGACCCAATGGGTCGAAGCTACCACCTGGGTAGAGTGGGTCGACCACTTCACCAAGTGGTCCACCAGCAATGCGGTATCCCTCGACGGCTCCCATTAGAATAACTTGGGTTGCCCAGATGGCCAATATGCTCTGAGCATGGACCAAGCTTGGATTGCCCAAGTAGTCGAGTCCACCCTCACTGAAGATCTGGGATCCAGCCTTGAACCACACAGCTTCACCGAACTTGACACCATTGCGGGCCAAGAGCTCAGGGAAAACACATCCAAGAGCTCCAAGCATGGCCCATCTGGAGTGGATCACCTCAAGTTCACGGTTCTTGGCGAAGGTCTCTGGGTCAGCTGAGAGTCCAGCGGTGTCCCAGCCATAGTCACCAGGGAACTCACCAGTGAGGTAGCTTGGGGCCTCACCGGAGAGTGGGCCCAAGTACTTAACACGGTCAGGGCCGTACCATGGGCTAGCAGATGAGGTGGGCTTTGGCTTGGCTACTGTCTTCCTTGCACAGACTCTGAAGCTGCTTCTGGTGATCTCAGGTGAGATCTTTGTTGCTGTTCCAGCAAATGCTGAGGAAGAAATTGCCATTGTTGAGGCTGCCATTGGCTCTACAAGTAAGTGGAGTATTGTCTGATGGCTTTAGTGTTGAATGAGCTGTTGGTGATGAAAGGGAGAATATTTAAGAAGTTACTTATAGGCTATGGGAGTTGATATTCTCTTATCTTGCAATATCTATATCTCTCCTCTCATTGGATTTGCAGATTTTATAGTTGCAAGTTGCTGTGCTCTGTCCAGTTGGCCATTTCTAGTCCGTCTGCTGCTACAATTTTAACTTTCCTAGTAGACTCCAGTACCTTCCAACCAGAAATGAGCTGGTAAATCTATCTCATGGCTCAGATTATTTGTTCCCCCTGCTTGGTTAGAAATGATCCATTACGTTATGATTAACTGCCAGAAATTTATAGATGGGTTGTTATAATATTTATGAGATTTCGTTTGAACTTTGAATGAATTGGAGGTTGTTCTTGTTACATGGGTGCACCATGCTGTAGGAGTTGGGATCTTCAGACCTTGAGATTGTTGTTATCATCTCCTAAGTTCTATCCTGTATGTGTCTGGGAATCTCTCTTTGTTATCTTACAAACCCACATGATCTAGAATATGTTCTGTTTGTATTCATTAGCATTCATAACAGATATGCAGAATCTTGAAATTTTTTCCTTAAAGTTAAGTTATAGTTAGTTTCTTCATCAACTAGGAACTATAGAATCTGGGATGAATGTTAAGACATGGCCGCCTTTCTGTTGGAGAAATGATCAACACTGAGTTTTGACAGTCCCAGTTGTGCATTAACTTCATTCTGTCTTTATTGATACATACACACCTTTTGGTTTTATGGATTAAATGAAGAAAAATAAATCAGAATAGGTTATATTTTTAAACTTTAATGCTGGATCATTTGACTTATTTTTCTCTTATTTACATTTGCAATGGTTTGTGGTGAAATTGGAATCTTAAATCTCTACTGGAAAACAAAAGTTCATGTCCTTTTCTTGCTTATTTGACTTGATATACTTCACGGTAAAATTGAGTTCTATACTATATCTGTGCTTAACTTGGAGTCTTGGACAATGGGGTATTAGCTCCATTGTCAGAAGAGGAACAATCTGAACAGGGCATGTCTGTAACTGAAGAAAGACTGGTGGGATTAGTTCATGATCTTTATTTGTCCGCTTCTGCTATTTTACTTAGGTATGAAGATTTTAACTTCTTCCTGATCAGAATAGAAGTTGTTCAATTTTAGATTTGGATTGAAAAACATTGTTATTTCTTACTACTGAAACATAATGATAGCAAGGTCTTACAATGCTAGTAGTTTAGGCTCACCAAAATTCATATGATTTGTAATTAATTTTACATTAGCATCCGAAGAGTCTTAATTTATCGCACTCTTTAACTTGTCTACTTTCCGGGGACAAAGTTTGTGGCATAGGACCAGGCATTGTTGTTTACTGGGTCGGCCAGATGGTCAGCTAGGTTCTCCAATGGGCCCTTTCCGGTGACTATGGCTTGAACGAAGAATCCGAACATAGAGAACATGGCAAGTCTACCGTTCTTGAGTTCCTTAACTTTGAGTTCAGCAAATGCTTCTGTGTCTTCAGCAAGACCCAATGGGTCAAAGCTACCACCTGGGTAGAGTGGGTCATCCACTTCACCAAGTGGCCCACCAGCAACGCGGTATCCTTCAACGGCTCCCATAAGAATAACTTGGGTTGCCCAGATGGCCAATATGCTCTGAGCATGGACCAAGCTTGGGTTGCCCAAGTAGTCGAGTCCACCCTCACTGAAGATCTGGGATCCAGCCTTGAACCACACAGCCTCACCGAACCTGACACCATTGCGGGCCAAAAGCTCAGGGAACACGCATCCAAGAGCTCCAAGCATGGCCCATCTGGAGTGAATCACCTCAAGTTCACGGTTCTTGGCGAAGGTCTCTGGGTCAGCTGAGAGTCCAGCAGTGTCCCAGCCATAGTCACCTGGGAACTCACCAGTGAGGTAGCTTGGGGCCTCACTGGAGAATGGGCCCAAGTACTTAACACGGTCAGGGCCGTACCATGGGCTAGCAGATGAGGTGAGCTTTGGCTTGGCTACTGTCTTCCTTGCACAGACTCTGAAGCTGCTTCTGGTGATCTCAGGTGAGATCTTTGTCGCTGTTCCAGCAAATGCTGAGGTAGAAATTGCCATTGTTGAGGCTGCCATTGTCTCTACAAGTAAGTGTAGTACTGTTTGATGGCTTTAGTGTTGAATGAGTTGTTTTTGATGAGAGGTTAATGTTTAAGAAGTTACTTATAGGCTATAAGAGTTGATATTCTCTTATCTTGAAATATCTATATCTCTCCTCTCATTGCATTTGCAGATAATATAGTTGCAAGTTGCTGTGCTCTGTCCAATTGGCCATTTCTAGTCCTTCTGCTGTTACAATTTTAACTTCCCTAGTAGACTCCAGTACCCTCCAGCCAGAAATGAGCTGGTAAATCTATCTCATAGCTGAGATTATTTGTTCCCCCAGCTTGGATAGAAATGATCCATTACGTTATGATTAACTGCCAGAAATTTATAGATGGGTTGTTATTATATTTATTAGATTCGGTTTGAACTTTGAATGAATTGGAGGTTGTTCTTGTTACATCGGTGCCGTGCTGTAGGAGTTGGGATCGTCAGATCTTGAGATTTTTGTTATCATCTCCTTAGTTCTATCCAGTGACATGTCTGGATCTCTTTGTTATCTTACAAACCCACAAGATCTATGAATATGTTCTGTTTGTATTCATTAGCATTCATAACAGAAATGCAGAATCATGTTTTTCCTGAAATTTAAGTCATAGTTAGTTTCTTCATCAACTATGAACTATAGAATCTGGGATGAATGTTAAGAAATGGCTGCATTTCTGTTGGAGAAGTGATTGAGGCCGAGTTTCGACAGTACCAGTTGTGCATTAACTTCATTCTGTCTTTGTTGATACATACGCACCTTTTGGTTTTATGGTTTATCCTTAAATGAAGAAAAATAAATGAGAATTGGTTATTTTCTTAAACTTAAATGCTGAATCATTTGACTTATTTATTCTCTTATTTACATTTGCAATGGTTTGTGGTGAAATTGGAATCTTAAATCTCTTCTGGAAAACAAAAGTTCATGTCATTTTCTTGCTTATTTGACTTGATATACTTGAGTTCTATACTACTATATCTGTGCTTAACTTGGAGTCTTGGACAATGGGGTATTAGCTCCATTGTCAGAAGAGAAAGCAGGGTATGTATGTAACCAAAGAAAGACTGGTGGGATTGGTTCATGATCTTTATTTATCCGCTTCTGCCATTTTACTTAAGAGGTAAGATTTCAATTTCTTCCTGATCAAAATAGAAGTTGTTCATTTATAGATTTTGGATTGAAAAACATTGTTATTTCTTACTTCTGGAAAATAATGATAGCAAGGTCTTACAATGCTAGTAGTTTAGGCTCACCAAAATTCATATGATATTTAATTAATTCACAGTAATTTTACATTAGCATCCGAAGAGTCTTAATTTATCGCACTCTTTAACTTGTCTACTTTCCGGGGACGAAGTTGGTGGCGAAGGCCCACGCGTTGTTGTTTACGGGGTCGGCAAGATGGTCAGCTAGGTTCTCCAATGGGCCCTTTCCGGTAACAATGGCTTGAACAAAGAATCCGAACATGGAGAACATGGCCAGCCTACCGTTCTTGAGCTCCTTTACCTTAAGCTCGGCGAATGCCTCTGGGTCATCGGCAAGGCCCAAGGGGTCGAAGCTACCTCCGGGGTAGAGTGGGTCGACCACTTCACCGAGTGGGCCACCAGCAATGCGGTATCCCTCAACGGCTCCCATTAGAATTACTTGGGTGGCCCAGATGGCTAAGATGCTCTGAGCGTGGACCAAGCTTGGGTTGCCCAAGTAGTCGAGGCCACCCTCGCTGAAGATTTGGGACCCGGCCTTGAACCACACGGCCTCGCCGAACTTGACTCCGTTACGTGCCAAGAGCTCGGGGAAAACGCATCCAAGAGCTCCAAGCATGGCCCATCTGGAGTGGATCACCTCAAGCTCACGGTTCTTGGCGAAGGTCTCTGGGTCAGCTGAAAGTCCAGCAGTGTCCCATCCGTAGTCACCGGGGAACTCACCAGTGAGGTAGCTTGGGGCCTCACCGGAGAATGGGCCCAAGTACTTAACACGGTCTGGGCCGTACCATGGGCTGCCAGATGAGGCGGGCTTGGGCTTGGGCTTGCCTGCTGTTTTCCTCGCATAGACTCGGAAGGTGCTTCTGGTAATCTCGGATGAGTTCTTCACTGCTGTTCCAGCAAATGCTGAGGAAGAAATCGCCATTGTTGAGGCTGCCATCGGCTCTACAAGTAAGTGGAGTATTGTTTGATGGCTTTAGTGTTGACTGAGCTGTTGGTGATGAAGAGGAGAATGATTTAGGAAGTTACTTATAGGCTATGAGAGTTGATATTCTCTTATCTTGCAATATCTATATCTCTCCTGTCATTGGGTTTACATATTCTATAGTTGATAGTTGCTGTGCTCTGTCCAGTTGGCCAATTTTAGTCCATCTGCTGTTAGAAATTTAACTTTCTAGTAGACTACAGTATCAACAGATGAGCTAAGAAATTTTTGTTCCCCATCTTGGTCACAAGCGATCCATTAATGCTGAGTATGCTTTTTCTCATCCTTCTAAAGTCGAATGACTGCCGAAATGTGCTGATGGGTTTGCTAACATCTAGATAGTATTTTCTTTGGAATGTATATCAGAGCTTTTTATTTTTACGTTGTTACTACTGGTATAATATTGTAGGAGTTGGGGAACTTGAAAACTTCTTGTGTTGGTGAATCTCTCTTTGATATCTTACATAGCCACAGAATGTATGAAAATGGCACATTTGCCGTTAAAAATAAAATAAAATGGCAGTTAAATTTTCCGTATAAGCAAAAGGCACAGTTAGATTTTAATCAGCCACTAGCAAGAATAGAGCCTGGTTTAGTTGGATGTTAAGAAAAGGCTGCATTTATGTTGTTGAAGATTTGTTTGACAGCACCGGTTCAAACACATTCCCTTCATTCTACAATCCTTCGCTGATTATGAACTTCGTTCTGATTCCGAATTTGTTTAGAGGAGATGTGATTATGTGATCATCTGCTAACAGCTTAGAACCAACTCAAAACTCAGATATATGTTTCGATATCTTGACAGAAAATTAGAATAGCATTATGCAGGAACCGTTTGAAGCACTGTTTGTGTTTGTACAAGTATAAAAGCCTTCACAGCATATGTTTAGTTCCGTTTTTAAGTGTTTCTAGCCTATGTAATAATGTAAGGTTCAATCAACTTACATCTGATGTTAAATGATGAAGTACAGTAATAAAATAAGCAACATTTGAATATTTGTCCTCTTCTGGTTTTGTTTTACTCTTTAGCACAGCAAGTTTCTACTCCCAATTATCCCACAAATCAGTGCTATCTCCACATCAAGCATTCTGAGGTCCTAATCCATGGAAATCTTAGTTCATCTTTTACAAGGACAGTAATATTATCCACCTACACACTTGGCAAACTTCAATTGGCTCCCATCAATTTCTACACACACTCATTGCTATTGATATTTTCTCCACCACCAGCTATGTCCCCAAAAAATCTGACCAGATTTCATGGCTCTAGCAATGGCCATGTGTACTTGCAAAATCCAACTCAGAAATATCATTCGACCAATGAGACTACAGAGAATGATCTCCAAAGATAAAGACCCAATAGCCCAATTACTATAAATACCTTACTGGTTTGGTTCCATAACTCAACCCACAAACACCTCTCAACTCATTTAATCTTTTACATTTCCTTCTCCTTAATCATCCAACAATGTCGGCCTCGACAATGGCGATTTCTTCCTCAGCATTTGCTGGAACAGCGGTGAAGAACTCATCCGAGATCACCAGAAGCACCTTCCGAGTCTATGCGAGGAAGACAGCAGGCAAGCCCAAGCCCACCTCATCTGGCAGCCCATGGTATGGTCCAGACCGTGTTAAGTACTTGGGCCCATTCTCCGGCGAGGCCCCAAGCTACCTCACTGGTGAGTTCCCCGGTGACTACGGATGGGACACTGCTGGACTCTCAGCTGACCCAGAGACCTTCGCCAAGAACCGTGAGCTTGAGGTGATCCACTCCAGATGGGCCATGCTTGGAGCTCT
>JAYMSP010001783.1:0-28881 GCA_036897095.1 Plantago elongata | reverse complement strand
ATGACTCTTTTACGTTTAAAATTATTTAATACATGTTGGTTTTTATGTTAAACTCAGTTTCAATATAAAGAAGAAATGCAACACACCATTTAATTTCATAAGATGGAGGGAGCAAAGCATTAATGGATGTGATTTATTTACAAGACAAAAAATGCTATAGCAATATAATCACAATACTGCTGCGAAAGTAGCTGTATTCGTTATTTAGACTTTTAAGTATCAAATCAATGCAGTAACATTTAGTTATAATGTTGTAGCAAGAATCATCGTGTTTCCTGATATCGTCAACTAAATGCTACATCATAACAAAAACATTGATGCACATTGTCTACTGTGAATTTTTTGCAAGTCCAGCCAGGGCCACTTAAACGTGGTGGATGTGAAATTTCTACGGATGCATCAGCTAAACTCGTCAATATCTTATAGTGGATATTTAATTCGGTGATTGTCGAATTTCGGTGGTGCTTGATGTGGTTGCCGAATTTCGATGTGCTTGAGGTGGTTGTCGGATTCCGATATGCTTGAGGACTTGAGGTGGTCGCCGGATTCCGGTAGGTGGAGGCGGGTAGAAAATAATTTTAATTATAAATTTAAAAAATTAATTTAATATGCTTAAACAATATTTAATAAAAAAGATATATATTTTTATTATATTACGATGTCGCACTACGTTATTATGCGACAATGCAACACCCAATTAATTTAATAATTAATTAACGAATGAGATTAATTTAGATCTGATCTAATTGTTAAAATGTATATACTATACTTAATACAATACGACGGTAATATTTTTAACCACGTGAGTAGCTACACAACACAATTAACAAGTTATTGTTCTGTATTTTAGAACTAAGCTAAATATGTACTTTGTACAAAGTGATACAACAATAATGAAGTTATTTTATACAGAAAAGACAAAGAATGATTCGGCATATGGTGAAGAATCCAATGAACTGATTAGATAACATACTACATTGCCAGATATTTTCATCCAAGAACAAGAAACCACCTTACCAAAATGCCTTTTCTTCCCAAAACAATCACCCAAAATCCAATACTGTTATCAACTATCCTGTTGCTCTCCCTGTGTTACCACACAGCATGTACACCCAACACCACGGTTCAGCTCGTGCAGTGCAACAGTGCAACATACTCGAAAGCAGGCGATCCTTTCACCATCAGCCTTGCCTATGTCCTAGCAGAGTTACTAAACACAACACCCACTCACCAAGGCTATGACTTTCGGAACATCTCACCCTACCCAAACGCATTTGCTTATGGCCATGCCTCGTGCAACCAGTCTCTGACTCAACCAGACTGCGCTACATGCCTTGGAACCGCCCAGACAAATCTGCTCGCGTCTTGCGACGGCCATATTGGTGGACGTGCCTTGCTCTCCGACTGTTCCATTAGATACGAACAGTACCCATTTGATGACTAGTCTGTTCTTTACAAGCAAGCTTTGTATGTGTGATTTCAAGACTAATCCTTGGAATTATATGTCTTGATGAATTGTACACTAGAACTTTATTTCTTTCTTCACCTAATTGATTGCTTTAGTTTGATTTAGTTCTCGCAATTCATTATGCCTTATTTGATATGTGAAGTTCGATCCCGGGCTCTGATACTATGATCGAATTCCACTCTTTCACAAAATAGCTAACAAGCTAGGTCATAACTTATCGAATCAGTCATCTTCACCGTACGAACTAAAAAATTAAGCTAATCGAGATGATAAACTTAAGGGATCAACAATATCGATAATGAAGCAGGTAAACATAATAAAATAGACATTCATAAACAGGGACAATAAATTTCGTTCAGCCCAAAATAAGAACGGCAATTGTTAAACCAGGTCTAATAAAGCAAAAATGGTAAAAAGTAAAAGCAAATGACAATATAACCCTAAAAATTACTGATTAACGCCATCATTTTCGGAATCTGAGGAAGAAGAAGAATTGTCCTTGGCAGGTTGATCGAGGTCCTTACTAGGGTCAGAATCGACGATCGCAGCTGAGTCCTTAGGGTCAGAATCATTGATTGTGGTTCGAACCTTGATGAGCCACGGCTTGAAAGCGAGCTCGATTGCGAGCCAGCCACAAGCCAATGCTCCAACCACAATGGCAGCTGATTTGGCGCTTGAAGCAGTCATGTCTACTGGCGAGTAAGATAATAGAGAAAATGTGGTTTGGATTTTAGGGATTTTGGAGTATTTGAAAATGGAGGTGTGGAGAGAGAGAGAGAGAGAGAGAGACGGGAAGAGGGGTTTTAATAAGGTTACTTTTTCTTGGGGAAGAGATAAAGGGACCCTTGGGTTCTGTGAATTGGGCCGGAAGGTATGGTGTCACAGTTACCTTACTCTTTTGGGCCGTAAGAAATGAGGGGAGTAAATTTTAGGGTTAATCGGTTTAGCACAAAACCAACTCGTAAATATAGAAATGTAATTTTTAAATTTTTATGTATTTTGTTACACAAAGATACAATTGGATATGAGAGAATTTAACTCTAAGTTAAAGATTAAAGAGAGTTATATAGTACTTCCCGTATAAAGTACCCCTTTCAAATAGTCACTTAACTTTGATGTTAATTTTTTTTGGTTGAAACAGTCAAAACTACTAAAAAAGGAGATACTTGTCTATTAGTTTGGCCGACCTAGCGGTGAATCATTCATCATAAATTTATAATTGGTAAGACATTTCACTTCTAATCAATAAGTCGGGAGTTCGAGTCACCTTTATATTTAAATAAAAAATAGAAATTTATAATTGAACTCACATAGTATATATCTAGTTTATATAATATCAAAAATATAAATACTTCAACACGCTTAGACTTTACTTTTACTAATAAAAATGCATTAGATTGTACAATATCAATCCGGTTTATTCGATTTATTTCGAGACAATAGTTAAACGGACATTATATATCAATAAAAAGAACTATTTTAAGATAATTTGTAGTTACAACTTCCAAGCATTTGGATTTGGAACAAAAAGAATACATTTTCTAATCCAGTAGTTTGGATTTGTCTTTGGAATGAATTAACGTAGTAGATCAATCAATAATCATCACAATTTCTAATAATTCAGCACCTTCCAAGGCTAAAATATACTTACCATTTGTTTGTTTGTTTATCATCTCTACTCTCTAGTATACAGTTTTCAGCCTCAGTACGTAGCTCTCATTTCCATCTGACTTGCATCGATGATTTAAATCTTCTGAGCTTTATACATATGAGTAATCTGAATTTGGTAATAAGATAAGGCAGATAAATGAGACCATAACATGCATAGCCAAGATAGTTTAATTGGATTCATACTAAAATCTCACGGTAATAATTAGTTACCCTGTCAGATGGAAGCCTGCTCTGGAGTCTTATCATCACGGACACGAATAAAACGTGGAAATTGCAGCGAAATTCCCTTGTCGATGAAATAAACATGAACAAGAAGATAATCATTAGGCCTTCTACCAACAATAAGCTAAGAAATCTACATTTTACACGCAGTGGAACCAAACTCATTCAACTCCAGTTGGGGATCTTAAAACTGCTTGAAATGAGTATCCACGGGCAATAATCCCAAAAAATGTGTTAATCTCAAGTCCTTTTCGGGGGCCTTATAGGTTATTATGACTCAACAACATTTTGTCAAAACTATATATGTAAGATTACGGAAACCTATCTACAGAGTACAGACCGAAACGCAAGATGCTGCTACTATCAAAAGTTGGGATTATGGTACCTTATCAGGATCCACGGTACCAATTGCAGCATGGTAAAGTCGACTAATCATAAGATCAGCAGCTTTGACTTCCCAGACCTGATAGAAATGAATGGCAAACATCATCTTTTATATCATTATACTTTCTACATTGCAAGGCTATAGCCTGAAGAGGTTTAAAAACATTATACATCAACATTCATTCTATTGAACAGGACAGCGACCTAAGATAAAATTTCATAGATAACAATGGAATAGAAGATAGAATGCTACCTCTGTTGGTTTCAACCATACGTCTGGGCTGATTTTATCAGAGCACCTGAAATGTGACTGGAGATAAAGGCATACATGTGAAATTTCATCAAGGAACCAATTAAGCCACTGTCATTACGAATGCGACAACTTAAAATTTGATCTAACCATTGGCTTATCAATAACTTTAGAGCGAAGACAGGCAGAACACTCTTCCAACTCTGCCTCGTCCATTCCAGTTCCTACAAAATTAAATATATCCATGACATTATGAAAATTAACATATACTCTCTCCATTAATCTTTTCCTTTTTTTTTCCGTCCCATTAGAAAGGTCCCATTCCATTTTGGTAAATCTACATTCAACTTGATTTATCTCTACCCCACTACAATTAGATTATACTCCGTGAAAAGTCAACCATGGCACGTTTTAAATGGGACGGAGGGAGTATGCAAAAGTTGTTTTGACAAAAATAACAGAGTCCAATTAGCTGTTTGGCAAGCAGGGATATAGTCTTAAATGACATTATACTGGTATTACAATATACTGTACCTCACCCCTGGGAGGAGCTTACCTAATTTACAAATGCTCTGGAATTCATCATTGACAGCATCATAAGCAAGAAGAAAGGCACCGTAAACGCCTGAATGAAAAAGCAATCTAATTACTTCCAACATTGAGAACTTAGATACTAATTCCAGTTAATGACAAGTTAACAGTGGCATAGCCTTTTTATCCCAATAAAATTGAGGTAGGCAAGTATACAATGGAACCATCACATTACTATTTGCCAGACAAGGGGGGAAAGCGGTATTTGAAAGAAGCACAGAGAGTAGACAAACACACCAGTGCGCTTCCCCATGCCATTGAACGCAGCAATAGGAACCAAATCCAATGAATCGCCCAAACTGGAGAAAAACAGCACATCAAACTGTAGTTACCACATGAGCTTGAGTGTTCTTTTATAGGTTCCTTAAGCAATGGTACTTCTATTTATCAGCTCAAGTAAGTAATCAGTGTAAGCATTTACCTTTCCATATAATCCTTTTTCAGTTTAAGCCAGTTGCTTGACCGTTTCGAAGGCACGTATGTAGCGTCTTTACTTAATGTTTTGATCATCAACCCTTCACGGCTGGAAAATAAAAAATGAACGACAACGAACCAGAAAGAGACATACTTATGGTACTGGGATAGCTTGCTTGGCTAACAAAGAAAAGAAAAGGATCACCAAGGCTCTTATACATTCAGTATGTAGTTGGGCAATGTGATGTTAATAGCAGAATAGGGTTTATCCTTTTTAATCTCAATTTTGGATTCAATATGAATCCAGTGTGAATTTCCTAATCATGATTCGGGACAATATGGTGGCAAATTCCTAGGTAGACCAGCTCAGTTTGATCGATAATTGGCCTATTTTAACTTAAGGAGAATTAAGAACTACTCATAAACCTCTTTCTAGAACAAAAACTAATGAATGAATGCCTAAAACTCACTCAGCACAAAACACTGAAGTATACCTAGCATCAACCGCATCTTTTAGAAGCTTTTGGATTTCCTCAACATCATTTGAGTTAGTACAAGTGGCAAAATGTAGATAACCATGTTCCTGCTGAAGTGACTTGTAAAGGTGCTGCACATATAGAGCTGATCAATAGATAATCTTCACGCCAAGTTGCCAACACAAAACATATAGACATATATATATGAAGACAGTCACCCATATAGAGTTGATCAATAGATAATCATCACGCCAGCACAAAACATAACACATGTATATATGACGATAGTGTAAAGAAACACCTACGGATGGAGTAACAGCTGGTACTAAAAATCTTTGTGAAAGGCGAGAGAAAACATCATCACGAAAGTACAAAAAACGTACTGGTGAAGTGGTAATAAATGGGTCAGGTTGCTTGCTCAAAATAAGCTAATGCCCGATGAATCCCAGATCTATTATGCTGTTTAAAAAGAAGAATGAGATCAGAAAGACCATATTTACTAGGTTCATGTACTTAGTCTAACAGCAACAACCTGGCAATATTGCCGAAGCCGACATATAGTGAACAAGGACAGAGAACTATCATACTGCTAAAGATCTAACAAGGAGATTTTTTAGGAAACGAGCAGCAACATCTTCAATGGTAAAAGATGAAGTTCAAATCATTAAATACACAAACAGACTAACTGCTAAGATATTCAAGTAGAAATAACTATATTACCTCTATACGAACATTGAGTTGCTCCTGTAGGAGCGAATGACTATTGAGATAGAGGATATCAAAAGCATATATGCACACATTCACATCAATTTTGCTCAGCGCAACATCTTTCCTAGCATGCGTTCTGAGAATCTGCAACAAGAAAATTAAAATTTATACTGTTAAAAGATTCGTAAAACAATTATTTAATGCACAGAAAATAAAATATTTATTTCAACACGCATAAGAAAAATAGAACACAAGTTGACGAAACAAGCAGCTTCAGCCATGGAAAATAAGGAGCAACACCACCATGTATGTGAAGAACTTATCATGGAGAGGGTCTTACACAGGATGTAAGCAAAAGAAATAAATAATCGTGCAGAGGGACTTACGAAGGAATGTACTAAAAGGACGGATGTAAGAAAAGGAAAGACCGAAATGAGGTACTTCACTTACTAAATTAAGAATCTTCAATGATTCGATGAATCTTCCATTCTACGTAGAACTCCAAAAGTTCAAGTTTTATGACAACATGTTAGGACATGCAACTTGTGCTCTCAACCTTTTGATTCGATGATATTTAGCCAATTTCTTTGAAAGTGCAATTTTTATTTTACGGAAAAAAATTATTAAGTGAATAAAGGAGTTACAAACAAGCACAAGGAATACTCATCAGTCATCACAAAATATCACACCTCACCCACACATTATACAATTTTAGAAGGTACAAAACCCGCTCAAAAACATCGCACTCCTAAATCAAGGCATGACACATATTACAAAGTTATCCTAATCACACCTATTAGAAAGTTCAATTGAGGCTTGTACCTGAAAAGTAAGTGGTTTATGTTTCTCCCGATCGTAAGCAACAATTTCACAATCGAGACGAATGACGTTACAGAAGGCTGTTTTAACCTGCACTTTGACTGTAAATATTAGGCCTGATATCATTGTATCTACCAAAGTAGTGAGTCTCATAACAAAAGACTCTACAACGAAGAAAATAAATCATAGGAGAATTGATCGAGAAAAATAGTCAACTTACGCACACTGGTCATGGGAAGCAAGTACCAATGAACTAATATAAGAGCTTTGGCATATTCTAAACTGTGCATTTCAGGAGTGTTTTACAGTTTAGATAGATTTGGAAAACTAGTTATGAGTAAATGACACCTATGACATACCAAACTAAACCTAAAAGGCATACGTCGTAGGTGCCATATAAACCTGAGTAAAGATTACCTTGTAATAGCAGCAGCAACATCAGGAAACTTCTCGGTATTTCGCGTTGGACTCTGTCCACTTCCACTGTATACCTCTAACGTGCCATTCTCCAGATAATGTATCTGATGTAGCGTATTTTAGTATAGTAAGATAACCATCTGGTTCACCCAATACTAAGAAGATGAGTGCATCTTTAGATATCCTTACTTGAGCACGTTCTCCGTCGTACTTATATTCACAAGTGAACTCCGCATCTTGAAACTTATCATTAATTTCAGATTTTTTTTGATGGATTGTGCTGACATTGGTGCAATAGGAATCCCAGGTGAAAAGGTGCATGCATTTTGAAGATTCCACACACCACCAGATAGAAGAGCAAGTACTATTTTATCGTACACTGGAGTTACACAATAGGCTTGTTTGACAATTTTTGCAGCCTGGTGGATAAGAATGTCAAGAATACGTTAATAATATGATATTTCACCCATACACTCGTCCCTCCAACCCAGAACACATTATGTAAAATTATACACAGCATCATTATACAAGGAAGCAACAGTTGGACATATATGGATCCGCCTTCCAGAATCAATAATTACAAAAATAAAAGAAAAGGAATAACATTGTAAAGTAGTAAAGCAGGGTAGGAATAGGCTGGTCGCTCTCTAGTTGCTTCATGGTCTACACTTAATTGGCTAGATAAAAATCAGAATAAGAAAATGTTCGAAAAAGAAGGAATCACACATTCCCACTGTAAATTAGTAAAACAGAATAGGCATACTAGAGTTGGGAGAACTAACTTCTACTAAGCACACAGACACTAAAAAAGCAAACAAACACCGAAAAGAGCACACAACACTGTAACACTGAAAATAAAAGGACTCACGGTGTAGAATAGTAAAGAAGGTAGGCAAGGTTGTCGCTCTCTAGTTGCATCTTGGTCTACCCTTAATTGGCTAGATAAAAATTATTATCAGAATAGGAAGAAGTTCAAAAAAGAGGAATCACATGGTAAAGTAGTAAAGCAAGGTAAGAGAGTTGTAAAGTAGTAGAGCAGGGCAGGCATACTAGAATTGTGAGAACTAACTTCTTCTAGACACTTGGATGATGAGTATTTCTCGAAGTTCTTCAACGATGAGTGTTTGCCGGAGTATACAAAGGCATGTCCTAGAGCTGCCAATAATGTTTGTTCCCCTGCACCAACACGCAGTTTTCTCTGCATGTATTACACAAACTAAGTCGTCTGCGACATACATCAATGATGATGCCGAATACCAAATATAGAATAATAGTATGATGTACACTATGTAGACCTGGAGCATACGAATCAAATACTGAGGTTCACAATCGATAGCAGCAACTAAGAGTCCCTTGATGTGGTTCTTTTTCTTCCCTTGACTATCCTTCCCACATAACTGTGATAATTCCGGTAACACACGAAATCATAACTCAAATTTAAAAGAGAAGCATTCAAAAAAAAAAGTGCAATATGAGCAAGAATAAAATGACAAATTCCTTGCAAGCTACAAGACATATATAGATCTGCTTTTTCAGCATGAGCATTTTTTACTTTTATAGATTTGTTCATGAGATGGATGTTCTTGAGCTGGACGGATGAACACCTCTTGATACAGGCCGAGGGTCAAGCAAGCCTCTTACCTGAGGAAACGATTTTATCCAAAGTTCCAACTGAAACGCTATAGCCCAGATCAGATCCTATCAACTTCATTGGCATCTAAAATGTCTTTCAAAAACATAATAATAGTGATCATAATACATGCATACAACATAGATGATAGGACCAGAAATATGGATTTTGTTTTGTTAGTGTAAATCCTAAACACTCCTTAAGAAACTAGATAAGAAGAGAGAAACTTGATAATTCAAATTGAACTTTTATTTTCCTGCTTTTCACAATACACACGACACAATATATACTACTACACTAACTTAACTGACTCTTACAACTGCTACTAATTCATCATTATCCATAACCATCTATATGCTCATAACATTTAAATGCCTACTATAAACTCTAATTAAGTATTCAAATGCAAATGTAATACTTAGGACCATGACAATTAACATAAGTACATAACTAGTACGTATCAATAGAGTACATTTAGAAGCTGAAAATTATCAGTAACCTTTAGCACATACTAGTTTATAGATAACTTCTTTTTTTCTTAAACGGCTAAAGGGTAAAGTCGAACCTCCAATCTATTGGTTGGAGGTGAAGCGTATTGCTAACTGAGTTGTGCTTCGTTGTCACTAGTATATAGATAGCTAGCATGAAGAAAAGTAAACCTTGGCAATACGCTCAAATGTATTGAAAACTCTAGAGACCGTTAAGGGTTCTGGTTTGCACATTTGAGGCTGGGATGAACGCATGGCTTGAGCCACAGCTCCTAAATCTCCAACAACCTGCAAAAGACAATACAATACCATTTACAGAAGGCCAGAGCAGAATATGCTAATCAAATTATAATTTACTAGCCTAAATTCAACCAGCATGCAATTAATTTTGACCACAAATTACTCTTAAAGAAACGGAGTACTACAGCTAGCTACCTTACTCCGCTTGGTGACATTGGCTTCGGGCACCCCGCAAGCCTCAGCAATAGCCTTAACAATAAGCCCATCCCCTACCCCAAGGTCCAAGCCGTCACCAATCTTAGCAGACGAAAGTAAGTACAGCAAAGGCAACAAATCATCGGGGCTGGTATCAGTGACTGTCCTGAGTACATTACGCAAAATCTCAACCCTCCCTGTCGTGCTGCCGGATATAACATCTATTGCCTTAGCCACAAACACAAACGGCACCCTTTCTCCTTTCCCTCAATAAGCAGCCTTCTTCACGTCGAAAGTTCCCGCCTTTCTCTTGAGCTCCTCTACACTCTTATCCAGAGTAATCGTGACCCCGTATTGAATTGTCCTTGTTTATCAACTTGTTCTCAAAATTTGAAACCAGAGCTACTTCGTTAATAACAAATTTTACAAAGAAAATAATAATAACAATAAAAATATTACTCGTACACCACTAACTAATTAAACTTTATCAAAATATTCCTAATTCATATTACTGGTCTGGTTTGTGGTTGTGGATCGAATTTAATATACAGTACGCACTGTTAGGAATTGTTACTTTGAGTTTTTCACCATTGTCTAGCTATGTTTTACACTCAGTTCTTAAAAATGAATGATTGTTGGAGATTAATACCAAGATCACCAAAGAAGTGTTGGAGCTGTTTATTTGTATATGCTGGGGCATTTGGACAAATCGAATCAAAATCGTTCACAGGGGCAAGAGAAGAGAGCCAGTGCTTTAACTCTTGAAATATTTCTCTGTAATCTTGTTGAGGTTTCTAACTTACCTTGATTGCACATTTGTACCAGTACAAATCTAACAATGCTTTGGATACACTCCCAGGTTGCAGGAATTAGACTTGCGTTTGGTACAGAAGAATAAGACGTTGCAGTGAAACTTCAAAACCAAGGCTAGCTCGTTTTCTGGTAAAAAAGGAAACATTAGGCTTCATTCTTACTTGAGCTTGACACACTCAATCAGTCATTGCTAATTAGATCTCGGCCAAACATAGTACTAACATCGTTGAAAGAACTGCAACTGAATGTTCGAGACTACTAGGCCAAAGCACAGTATGATCTTAACATGGGCCATACTAACTCAAATGCGGAATTAAACTGTCAGCTAGGAACACAAGCATGGCTTATCCTTTGATACAGATGTTTACATGACCAAATACTACAAAAAATGAATAACATAACCCAAGCTCAACGGCCTCGGCCACGTCCACGCCCACGACCACGGCCTCTTCCACGGCCCATTGGTTTTCCTGTATTTGCCATAGAACCAAACATAAGATATATGATGTTGTAATAAAAAGTCAGCCCCACAAAGAAATAATTGGAATCTACAGGTGGCTGAGAAGGTTAAGGAGTAGTGTTCTCATACCAGTAGTTGGCTTCTTAGGCTTGACCCTGGGTGTCTCTTCCAAAAGTAAAGTCTCGAGATTTAAGCTGTCAGGAAGAATGTAATATCTGATGTTGTTGCCCCTTACACTCAGGTGATCCATGGTGACTGGATTCTTTCCCTTCAAGGTAAGCTTTACGGTTTTCAAATGTGTGTTCATGCTGATGTCCACACCTATAAGCAGCAAGGAGAATTGAAGTTAAAACAATCCGCCAAGATTCAAATACTGAATTTTAGGCAGAAAAGCTACTTGTTAACGTGGCGGAAAGAATTAAAAAACAGGAGTCCAAGAGATCACAAGGAGTTTCTTCTGCAACCAAAGTAAGGAAATGCCTACTCAAACTACACAGTAGAAAAGGCAGAATATATATGATCAAACTAGCAATAAGCTAAGGTTACTGTTGGATTTAGTCAACGAGATAGGTGACTATACTAGGGATGACCAAACTCTGTTCCGATGTCTTTTCAATAATGTGAGAGGGCATGGTTTGAAGCGCAACACAATCAATATTTCTTGTGATCTTTAATATCATTTTGTTAAGATAGTGCTAAGTATGTATATGACACCCAACTAGTCAAGCAATTATTCCACCTGCCTTGAATATAAGAACAAATTCATTTGTAGTGACATGAAAGTGAAGTAGTCAGATTCCCTATGTGTTTGTCATAATTGCAGGTTCATCTTCATAAATTGGGCGAGAATGAGAAATGCTTCCAAAATTGACAGTTTAAAGAATAGCAGTTACATTTTGCCTGCTTGTTTATGCATAGATAGTTCAGCTTATATTTTAGGCATAGGCAGCATATACAGTTCCAAGTTAAATGGTCGACGAACTATGTGACTATCATACTGCATGCACCATCAGCATGCACTGCTCAATGGTGTCAGACCAGAATGGAAATAGCAAGAAAGATTCAAGGCATGCCAACTCTGCTGAAAGAGGTTGATTCCAACGGACCAGATTCAAAGAATTTTTCATCAAGCATTTCCACCTTTCAGATACCTCTCTTTTTCTTTTTAATCCTAATTATGCGTGTGTGAGGGTCCGTATTGCTTGGAGCTTAAAAATCTCAGCTTCTGTAATTGAGTAATTACATAAAGCTTCTCACAAACTAGTTGACAACTGCTTTTAGATATACTTGTCGCAATAGAATCAGGTTCCCCAAATTATTGATCAACAGATCATTCTTTTTCTACATACCGACAAAGTATCACAAAATGCACTCAAGGCTTTACCATGTCCACAAACAAATTAACAAATTAGGTACAGTAACTTGCTACTTCTCCAGAATAGTATTAACCTTACACTACGGAGTAAAAAATTGGCCACTAAACAGCTAAAATGTGAAACTATAATCTTAAGACACTTCAATTGAGATTAAGTAACCCGTTCTATATAACTCATCAGTTATCAGCACCTCACACCCCGATTCCCCATCACAACACAGCTAATAACCCCGAATACCGCTTCCACAATCAAATTTCCCCTGCTCGTGATTTTCATACAGTGTAATAGCTATAATTCGAAAGCAATAAGCTCAAACTTCATCCAGGAAGTCAACACAAAGCGAAAACCAAAAGAAAAAAAGCACAAAACGAAAACATTGCGAATTCCCCAAAATGAGACATCAACGATAAGAATCCATAAACAGTAAGTTACCTGTAATAGTTCCGTGAACAACAGTTCCATTCTTGAGCTCAATCGAGACTGTCTCATTGTTCAGCTTCATCAAAAACCTGCTCAATTTAAGATCCGTAGAATCATAAATTAAACTCTCAAAAAGAGAAACATTAGCATAAACACGATTTGTAAAAACCAAATTAGTTGAAACGAACCTGACGAGCTTCATCGTTGAGCTAGGGTTTGGTCGTACTAGCAGAGATTAGAGTGAGCGAGGGTTTTAGAGAAGCAATGAAGTGAATCAGAGACCGTTTTGCAAATGTGAAGACGATGTCGTATTGCTTTCTTGAAATGGGCCTCAGGTGGTAATGGGCTTTCATAGTGTGGACTAGGATGCCCAATCAATGTCCATGTATAGTTATACATAAGGCCCATTGCAAAGTTGTCAACTACTTAACGAGATTAGCCGCATATAGTATATTATTAATAAGTCGAAAAGAAAAAGATATTAAGATGAAGATGAATTACTGACTTGTAAGTGAATTGGTTTTAGTACCTATTTATCTTACCTTATAGATGGCATTGTATTTTTTTCTCTATGTTAGATAACGTTAGGAATAAGTGGACTCGAATATTGATTATTATATGAAAATTAATATGGATTGTACTCCTCATAGAGACATTTGTATTTATCTAAATGACATTGAAGACGTCTAGATGTTACCATTAGATACCGACTGAATCATACAATAGATTGTAAACTAGGTGAGTCAATTAAACCATAATAAATTTTAAATATATATCACTAAATTTGACAAATGCATTCTCAAAACACAACATATTAATAAACCCAACAACTTTCATAGTATTGCAAAAGAAGTTTTACATGGAACCAATAAAAAGAATTACAAGAGAATCCTGTTACAGATTAATAGCGAATGTAGACCATCAGAAGCTCATCCTTTATCACCAAAGAGATCTCTTCAATTGAGGTTGTGATTATCGTTGATCCCAGAACTCAATAGTTTCAGTTTAATTCAGATTCATTAAGTTCAGTTCTATCGTATTTTATACTATAGATAGATTTGTCATGTTATGTCTAGACGAAAGGAACAAAGCATACTACAGACTGTTCCGTACTTGATCGGGGTTGAATAACTTAAATCGACAGAGCGGGCACGTCGCCTTCTTGCGAAGCCATTTGAAAATACAGACACCGTGGAACATATGCGTGCACGGCAGCTGTATAACTTGCTTACCTTTCTTCATCTCGGTCTTACATATCGCACAGCAACAAGGCTCCTCTCGATCTTGTTCCCATGTCTCATTCTTCACCATAACCGATTTCAGGCCGAAATAAAGATTGTCCTTTGGGGACTTCTGATGCATATGGAATATTATTCGACGTGCTGTTTCAGCATTCAGATCATTCTTGTTCTCCTCTATCCAATCATCTAGAGGCCCTTTTGCTACACAAGTAATACTGCTGCTTTTGTTATACTCTTCCAACGACAGTTTCTGCAATTTCGCTATGCGTATCTGCAGGTGCCCGTTCCCCTGCTCGCTAGCACAATTACGTGCAACATCCAATAGACGAGATACAGCCTGGTCAACGTTCTCTAGCTTGGAGTGGCTACTGTCTTTATCGGTCGGAAATTTGAGACTCCAGTGGATATTTTCCATGGGGAACGGAATTTCCAAGTCTTGTATCATCATCAGGGCGAATTGGTGCTGTTCGGATTCAGACATCGAACAAAACGTGCCACGAGAGTAGTTAAAAGTCTTTATCAATGACCATGGAAACCTAGAAAGATTCTTGAACATGCGAGCTGTTGGATTATACGAAATCTCGCCTTTCAAAAGACGAATGGTAATGGTAAGGTCATCTGTTTGTTCTTCGGTTCTACTGCGAAGTACTTGAGAAGCGAAAACGCATACAGAACAGTCTGTAGTTGAGCTTGCCATTGATCCTTCTTGAACAAACCTTGTTAGCATCTGTGTGTAAATCTGGACTTATGGAACTAGTAATTGATTCTCAAAGGTGTATATATATGGTAAAACTATGGTAGTTACTATTAAGGAAAGCGAGAGTATATTTCCCAGTAGAAAAAGGAAAAAGACAGATTCAACTTTAGTAAGACCCTAATGCATAAATTAAAATCTAAATTTAAAATATATTTTCGTAAAAGGACAAATATTTAAAAGAATAAGATATTCTATGTTATAAAACTTCGCATAATAATTAAAAGAATATGAATTTATGCGAAACTCCTAACATGTGTGATAAGCTAAAGCTATCCCATCATGTTGCCATGACCATCCACACGATCTTGTGGGCATGGAGATAATCCGACTCTGATAATGTTTGCAAATACGCATCACTAATCATTGGAGACTGGGAAATTCTAATGGGATTTCGAAAAAGTCTCACGGTTCTACGTAGAAAGATTTAGTTGTACAATTAATATACAATAATATATAATTTATAAATAGATAAAAATCTATAATTTATAGACAACACCGCACAATTAATATACAATATTGCAGGACTCTCAGAACTCTTTCGTAACAATTTGGACTTTCACAGGTATTTGAACCCTTGAATCAGTATGTTAACCGTAGGTTGGCAACCTCGACAAGATTACTTATTATTACCCATGCTTGTACCAACTCCAATCCTTACAAGATTTTTGTTTCAGATCAAATTTAGCAGAAGAATCTGGCTTTTGGCAAACCTTAATGCGACCGAACAATGCTAAAATTAGTAACAAACCTCCAAAATTGATGATTTAACCAAACTTGTAGTGTAGCAACCATACCATGCTTCTAAGTTCTAACAACACTGCAAAGACCTTAAATCCCGCAAGACAACCTTGAAATCCTTCATTGGTCGTGCACCAGCAAGTGCCCTGAACAAAAATCTATGAACTGAGGAAGATCATGTGAGAACCGCCATAGTTTCTAACGCCTGAAACATCCAAACTCGAATAACTCGATCCTTTGTCATTCGTCTACCTTCTTATGTCATCTTCGGATACACATCTATGACTTCTACAATACTTCTTTCCCTTTCCTTTCTTCCTCCTATTTGCGAAAATACCATCACCGCAAGACGCGTGTCATGTTCCAGATACACAACAGCGAGCTACCTCATTCAATGGTAATCAATATATATCCACCTAATTCCCAACTGAAAATGATTTTCACTTCTATGATAGTAATCATAGTATCACAATTCGCACATACTATACCATCTTCAAAACTCTAGCTGAAGAAAATGTCTGTCAAATGTGCTCTTCTGTTCTGTTTCCTTTTTTCTCTCTGTTTTGAGTTTTCATTCCCAGCGTTTTTAGCTCCTGTGACAATGAACTTTGCCAAGAAGAAGTATACAGTCTCGGTCTTCCTCAAAACCCCACCTCAGGCGACGGATCTACTGCTAGATCTCAGCACCTCACTCACATTGGTCGACTGTTCCTCCTACAGTTCGTCCACTTACCGTTCTGTCCCCTGCAGTTCCTCCTTGTGCAGCACTATCGGCTCGCCTGATCAGGGATGTTCCAACAACACCTGTCCGGTTACTCTTGGGAAGTCTGCAACGGGCGAGGCACGAGTTGACACGCTCTATATGAAAATAACCGATGGGCGTAATCCAGGCCGGCTTAGTCTACTGCCGGAGTTCTTGTTCTCATGCACAGAGAGGTCTTCAATCAAGGGACTGACTAAAGAAGCAGAAGGATTAGCCGGGTTTGGCAGGTCCACATCATCCTTCCCAACACAAGTAGGCAGTGCAACATCTGAGAACTCAACATTTGCATTGTGCTTGTCAGGCTCACCTTCAGCTCCTGGCGTGGCATTTTTTGGGACAACCGGGCCGTACTACTTCTATCCCGAAATCGACCTTTCCCAACATCTTTCTTACACCCCACTCCTGTTGAATCAAGTTGTAAGCAAGAAGAAGAAATACTCCGATAAAGCTAACGAGTATTTCATCGGATTGGCCTCCATAAACGTCAATGGAAAAGCTCTGGAGTTTGATAAGACACTTCTGGACATCAATGCAAAAGGGCGTGGTGGTACCATGCTGAGCACGGTGACTCCGTACACCGTGTTACAGAGGACAATCTTCAGGGCATTGACAGAGGCCTTCGTGAATGAATCAGCTGCGCTCAACCTCACTGTAACATTGCCAGTGAAACCGTTTCGTGTTTGTTACAATGCAGATGATGTTCCAGGTATGCACACAGGACCAGCTGTGCCGACTATTGATCTTGTGTTGCAAGATGGTCAAATTTGGAGAATCTTCGGGTCGAATTCCATGGTAAGGATTTTCCGAAACGATGTAGACGTTTGGTGCCTCGGATTCGTGGATGGAGGGTCAAAGCCAAGGGCTTCAATCGTGATTGGTGGGCACCAGATGCAGGATAACTTGCTCCAATTTGATGTTGGCTCAAAGAAACTGGGGTTCAGTTCTTCACTTTTGGTTTACAATACAATGTGTGCAAATTTTAATTTCACAACCAATAACAACTTGTAAAGTAAAGACATTGTACATGTCCATTAGGGGCAATTCAATGTCAAATAAGTATAGACTGTAGGTAAGCTTTGTTTATCCATCTATGTTAAAATGTTCAGTGAGGATAATGAGCTTTAGTTGTGGTTATATGACAGCTGACTTACTATGCTCAATGGATCCATCTATTTAATCTACCTTGGATTTCAACTTTCACATGCCAAGAAAATCATCTCATTTACTAAGATTTCTGCAAACTCTCATAACAAAACGTAAAAGAACATAAAGAAGATTGCTGAGAAAGACTAATGGAATTCATAAATTGCAATAATGTACAGTGCATTCAACGACATCAAATACAATTCAGCTAAAGAGAAGCTCCGTACTCATGAATACTAAATCCCATAGCCATCTATAACATTAGCCTGTGGGAAGAAATGAGGCATTTCTACCGCAACAAGACCTATCTGGCTTGGGGTTATAACTTCAAAGCAGTTATTACACAGTGGTTTAAGTAGCACCACTGTGAAATGATCTACTAATTACATATGGAAACATGATAGTGTACACGGCGGGTAACATAGAACATTACCAAAAGCCTTCCTTTGCCATTTTGAGAAAGTTGCAGAGGGTGATGTTTGGCATTTCCACAGAACCGGACTTCTTCTTCCTTATCCTTGTCATCTTTGTGGATCCATTGCCCTCCGGTTGGGTGACCGTGGTTGACACGAGGTTGTAGAACTGTTAACAAAGTTGAGTCGTAAGTATTGGAAGTTGGGATCCCAAGCAGACCTCCCACGCATAACATATCAAAAAGGATATAGCTAATTGTTTTTCAAAACTAACATACCTCAGAAACACCATGTAGTAGCAGCCGGTGAAAAGGATCCTGAACATGCAACTCCAGAATATCTCCATTTTCGGTATCCATGATGAATGCACGTAAACATTCCTGGAAGGAAAATATCCAAATTTATCAGGAATTATCAGGAAACGACCTTGATAAAAGAATGTTGGTGCATGAACCAAAAAGAAAACTTGCAATAGGGATGCAGCAGAAAAGGTTGAAAACAGCAGCCATTTGCATTGTTTGGTTAGTTTATCAATTGCAGATATACCTCATAGCCACTGATTATGTCTGAAAGGAAACAACGGCGGAGTGCTTCTCTGGCTTTGTTATCTACACGATGCCAAGCAGCAATTACAGCAACTTTGTCAGCATCTAGATTACTTCTCGGCTTGGACAAGCTACCAGTAGATTTCATAATAGATGCCTGCCAAGAATGAAAGACATGGAAAAGATGTGCAAGAGTGATCAAACATACACTCTCAGTTGGAAAAGCAGAGCTTATGGAAGAAACTCCAATCACAACTAGTCCACTCAATTTTTCATCTTGTAATTCAAACTGCAATATTCTTTTTCTCATTTTTAATTAGGACTACTGAACTAAAAGTGGAAGCAGACATGGGGAATATATAATTATAAGTAATAGCAAATGTTGAGATTTAGAAGATCAAAAGCAACAGATAGGCACCTCCTTATCCATGTCGATGTTTCTGAAACTATCCCACTCTTCCGTACTTGTCATACTGAATGCTGATGGTGGGACTTCGTCTCCTTCAAAATTGAAATCTCAAACTTATCAAGCTCATGTATGGCACATCACTATAAAAACAAAAAACTAGCATTTGATCTACAAGCACATACGCACAATACCAATTCAGTTCCACGAAACCAAATTCTAACCTATAAGATATGGTCACATAGATAGAACATTGCTCTGTAAGTGGCCATGCCATATCTCTCCCTAGCAAACAAACTTACCCCAGGGCGGTGGAGCAAACAATCCCCTGATCTCTTCGGCATTCAGTCGAGGAACAAGCTCCATCAACAACCGATCATTTAACCATCTTCGAGACCTTCTGTTACTAACCTATAGCAAGTAAAGTAATTCTCAGGCCCTGCCTAAACCAAACCTTCAAAATGCATTTCGAAATACCAATTACTCACTACTCCAAACACACAATAACCATTAACTAACACAGTTATTCAACAAAAAAGAATCAATTTTCAATTCCAATCACTAATCCAAAAGAAATCTAGCTCATTTAGCGACTAAACAGCCATAAAAATTGAATCTTTAACAAAGAAATGAGATAGAGAAATTACCGTTCCAGCTAAACGCTCGAGAAACTCGATCTTTGCCTCAATCTCCAACCCACGAGCTTGGCCATCTTGAGCTGCAAACCATATCCAATACAAAAGTCACGGCTTTTTCCAAAATATTATTTAAAACCTGAGATATCAAAATAAGCTCACAAAAAGATTATACCTTTGGGATTCCCAAAGAGGGATGAATACATAGCAAGATCTTGCTCGGTCTGCAATATGTCAAGGTTCGCCATGATTGCTAAAAGTTTCTTCCTTTGGATTGATTTAGATTTGGTTCTGGTTCTTGATTCGGAGAGAGATTAGGGTATTGGAATCTGATGAATCCTGTTTCTGCAAATGAAATTGGGGGTTCTGTAAAACACGACCAAACAAGGCCTTAATATGTCAATCGCTCTCAAGGAGACGAAGAATATGGAATATTCTTTTTAGGTTTTAAGTTTTTCATGATAGTTTGATAATTTTTGTAAGAACCCGAACCACTAGTGGATTGACCCCGATCATTTAAATATGCATAATTACTCATAAACAACTCTCAAAGTAATAGTTGGTCATCTATCCTTAAATTATTTAAGAGCAAGTACGCATAACCTTTTCGTAGGTGGATTCTTAAAAGATGTCTATTTTATTGGTATGAATATCATTTGCAATCCTTTTATATACTATGTACTTACTTTAAATTTTAGGCGTTACAAATTTTAATATTTTTAATGATTTGGCCATCAGTGGAAATTCAATGTATATCATGCTATTATTCTAAGATTTGATTAATAAGTAATCATTTTGGTTCAAATGTTTGATATAGAATATATAGTAATCAGATTGGACATTATTCATATTTATTTGCAATTTATTTTTTATTCAGTTTGGCAATTTGGTCAAGATGGACTAACCTATTGCGTGTGGTGCAGAATACTGCAGATCATTGTGGAGTTATCAACTCATCATCTTCCCTTCTTCTCATATTTAATTTTTCCTGTTTTTTCTTTTTAGTTTTTCCTCTATGGAATATTGGGACCATTTTCTCTCATTTATCTTTGTTAATGTTTCTCTCCCAAATAAAATACGTATATTGTTTTACTCGTTTCTTGAAATTAACGTTTAACATCATTAAAACATATGGCATACTAACATCTTCCTATCATCAAAAACACTTTTCTTTTCCTTCATGAGGATAATGGAACATTTTGAGTGATGATATGGAAATCTTTTCCTTCTTGTCATAAGATAAGGCAACTCCTTTTATTTAATTTCCAAAGGATACTTGGAAACATTTTCCTCTTATCATGGAGTGATGGAGTCCATGTCTTGTTATGATATTCCAACATCATGTGCTATCCTCACAGGCCCAATTTGTAGGCCTAATTGTATTGGACCTTATTAACAAGCCCAGTGGCTCTAAATCCAGTGGCTCAAGTAGTTCCGTACTTCGCTTCAATGCCTCCACCATTTCTAGCTTTCCTAATTTTGTAAGTTCTAGGCCCGTTTGTTACACTGCTGGAGCGGCCATTTCCCCACTCAAATCGAATATTTTGTACAAAAAAAATTCAATTTCAATTGAAAAAGGCCACTCAAATTCTATACTAATCAGTCCGTTAGTTTCTTTTCCGGATCATTTGAAAAAACTATATGCAAAGTCTCAAACACTTCTAACGTTTATTGTTTCACTTTAAACTGTGAACTAAAACCATAAATCTTTTATGCAAATGAAGTAACTTTTTCTGATAATAAACGAATCATGATATAAGTGGGAGTAACCTATATACCGTGAGGAAAGGGTGAAAAGAACCTCCATCGGAGAGTGAAATAGAACATGAAACCATAAACCCCCAGGCGGTGTGGGAGGAGAAAAATGACTCTCATCGTGTGCCTATGCCATAAAACTATGAAGAATTGGTATCCATCAAATTACAGAGACTATGTTCCTAACGTTCCTATACTACAACTGCGCTTAGCAAAAGTGTTAATAACAAAGTTAATCATGATCATTGACCATACGAGTGCATTGTAAGCGTCTGTATATTATTATATATGTAGGAAATGATGATATTTAAAGCAAAAAAACGAGTAATTTTGGATGACCAAGATGCTGCAGTGGCGAGGCAAGCAGCGTCTGTTAGAAGCGGCCAGACGTTTAGTCACAACGAGATATTAGTCGTGTTGTCAAGCTGTAGCATTTTTATTGGCACAAGGAGTATAATAAGTTGGGGTGAAAGTAGTAAACCCGCTATCGAAACATAAGATAATTCGAACCGAGTCGGGACCAAGCTGCAAAGTGAGGACTGAGGAACCATCCGTTCAAGAGCGACGAACCCTTAAGGGGGTGTCAATGCTCCATTGTCCATATGTTTCGAACTCGTGCAATAATTTAAACAAGCTGGGTCAGTAGACATATAAACTAGTCCACCCTGAATCCCATGCACGCCGTTGAACATTTGTTCTATTGACCAACATGACTTCATGTCAAGACAGAAACATGAATGACTGGTGATGGACCACATTCTCAAAAACATAAAATAAAACCTCAAAAACCATTCAAGTTCGATAAACTTGTTTAGTTCTTTTATAAACATCAAGTATAATTGGAATGATTTGTTTTAAATGGCAAATGACTAGGGGACTCAAATTGAAAGTAAAATATATTACCAACTGAACTGAACTGCACTTTACGTATAAGTAAAAAATTTATATAGTCATATCGTCGGGACCGAAAAGAAATATTCCTATAAAGAATTTATTCATAAGTACTAAAAATATATTTTTTATAATAAAATAATATGCATAACATAAATATTATATATTGAATAAAATTATTAAATAATAACTTGACAAGTTAGAGATGTTTTTTTATTCAATAAGAAGGTTCATATATAGATTAACTACTTTTTTTGAAATGTCAAAGGTGACTCGAACTTCCGACTGATTGGATGTGAAGCGCTTATCAACTGAGTTGCGCTTCGTTGTCATATATAGATGAACTACGACATATATGGAAGCTAAATAATAGACTTACCACTCAAAAGTTAAAATTAATATTACAAACAACTTTAAATAAGTATTTCACGTTTAATTTCATAATGAAAATTATATAATACGATAAATATTACTGAATATAATGTCATATATCAACTATAGAGAGTATAATTATTTAAGGCGGGATCGGAGAAAATAATGAAATATGATAGTGTGGAGTTTTTTCTTATTTATAATTGGTTCTAATTTGGGATCGAAATTTTTCATGACTATAAAAAGTTTATTTATTTATAAAGTATTCTTTTATGAAGTTTTTACTGTAATTGAAATTGAAACGATGAATTATACTTTTGTTGAATCGTCAAATAAATTCTGAAGAATCCAGGTCGCGCAGGATGAATTCAATTGTATGTATCGATCGGGTGACCACAGAGGCACAGACAAATGAGGAATCCATCAATTTTGTTGGCCTGTTCTTTACTCTTTAGCATCAGTTCTCGACCGGTTGTACGTACCTAATTTTCCTTCCTTATCTAAGACCCTATCTAGGAATAAGTTCTTGCTGAGAGCGACCCTGAGTGATCATGTTTCATTCGTATGATCAAATACGTACGGCAATCATTCATCTCCTGTCCTTATTTGTGCTTCACTTATGAAATTATGGTGATAATATACTACTCCTATGTTGTGTATGTGGTCCTAGGTAGGGATATATCGGCACTTAATTCTTCAGTTCAAGTCTGGATAATAAATAGTGGATGGCCATGGTGCATCTTATTTATTCTCCAAATTGTGTCAGTGTGTGTAGACAGAGGATAGTGACCTTAAGTTTTGTTCATACCTAGGGGCTTCATATCACATATTGATCACATCCGGATGGATAGTTGTGATGATGCGTAAGCATTTCTAAGTACTTATGCTAGGTGGAGATGTTATAGGAGTCGGGATTTAAGCAAGGGCTCGACTCGAAATTTGAATTTATTTGTTTGGGAAGTTGTTCCAGCCGAATTTAAATTAAGTATTTATCTAGTTTTTATATTAAAAATAATAATTGAAATTGAAAAAATTAACTTTAGTATACAGTTTAGTGGACTATTTACAAACGTATAAGCTATCAGGATGTGTAATATGGATGGTAGAAACTTTACAAAGTTATTAATTGTGACCTCAAATCAAGATCTGATAGATACACGTTGATTAGCATTATGAAACCAAGCACATAGAAAATTTACAAATAAGGTCCATGAATGATGGTATTTTCTTAACCAATAATTATCAAAAAGACCTTTCTAAACATTAATCAAGGCCACAAATAAGACCCACAAATGATCATTAGCAAAAATTTGTGACAATAAGCAGTTGATGTGATGTTGGGGCATGATATATATGATATGGCTAGTGTAGTGACATTACATCACACTCTCTCATCATGAGTGGATTTATCATTACATATGGTTATGGAGTCAATGAAAGGGATAGTCTTGATGTTTTATAGGTAAATTGTTTGCTCTTAATAGTTCTTATAATATGCATGCTTTTTTAAGTAAATTGCTTTCTAATAGTACTATATATATATATATATGTGCACTGTACAAGAACCACAAATCTTTGTTGGCCACCTCGATAGGCTGGACTAGAACCAAAAACATCTCCCCCATTACGAAAAATACAAACATAAAATAATATAAATATACAATTGTAAACGAGTCGAACCATTTTTTACACCTCTGAACCATTTTTTACACCTCTGACTAGTTGATAATATAATCATGATCATCCTCCATTCATGTACATTTGTGATCCCTAAGTTTAAGAGTAATGCACCCATGATAAATTTAATAGACATAAATTCAACTTTATCAGTTGTTTAATACGAAATTTTAATTATAACAATATTATCGTATTAACTAAATTGAATTGTAAACATTTATATGAGGTCCGTGGCAATGCGCAACTAGATTGCCGGTTTTTAGACGATGTAGGTCAATCTAACACGCACCGTTTATTTTATCATTAACACAGACCCATCAATTTCATTGAAGCTTAGAGTAAATGAAAATTCATTAACTTCATCTTGAACTGCATATCAATATGGTTTAACCTATGCATCATACGACATTATGTAGTGTCTTGTGATATTTTCTCAAGTGAAACATAAAAGACATTTCTTATGTGTAATTTACATAGTATCAAATATAATATTTTTTTAATTTTATCTTTTCGTATTTCATTTTGATCAGTATCAACTTTATTTTCTCATATCTTAAATGAAAAATATCTTTCATAATTTATTCAGTTTTTTTACTACTTTATAATTATCTCTCATACTTTATTTAATATTGTTTCTATTTTATTATTTATCTTCTATTTTATTTACTTTTTATTAAATATATGTGTTTATTTTAGTGAGCAGATGAATTCGAGATAGAGAGAATAATATTTATAGAATATTCAAAATCACTAATAATTGCGTGTGAAATGATTAGAACCTACCCATTCTAAAATTTATACTAAAATATGATGCACTTGTAGTTTTTGGGGCCAGATTGAAGTAGACGGCATGGCATGGCATGTCATGTTATGTTATTGATGAAGAAATTAAAACATTCTCTTTATTGACCAAAACAAGAATCCCTAATGATTTCTAAGGCATGGGTCGAAACAGTAAACAGGATTTAATAAGAATACTTTTGTAAGATCGATCAAAATGTTTGTACACTATGTAATTGTAAGTTAAATTAGATAATAATTATATATATTATACTTCATTCTAGATTAATTTTATTTTTATAATTAAATTAAATATAACTTTTTATATTTTATATATATACTGTACTTTATTTTATAAATAAATACGATTAATTATTCAATAATCTTCCGCGGTATTAAAGGGTTACGATCCTTCCGTTGCATAATATCGTGATCATCGACCTTGCATGTGTTACTGTCCAAAAGCACGAACCCATTGTTCGTTCTTCTTTTTCCCCAAACAATAACCTTCAATCTCGATTCCTCTCCCCCTGTTTATTTTCGATCCCTTATCGTTTCCCTGTCCTCAGATCGATTCTCTAATATCGATCTTTGATCTCTTCTCACCAACAGAAAAACAACCACATCGATCATCACCTAGCTTTCGAAATTCATTTTCGATCAAGCACAAAATTCTACCAGTTTTCTCTGTTACGGATCGCACCCACTTTTCGATCTCTTTCTTCCCCAAACAGAACGCAAACTGCACGAATTTGTTCTCCCTTCTAATCGAACCCACTATTCGATTAGCTTCCTGTTATCCTCTCTTTGTTCGATTTCCACCACCCAGTCGAGATCATGACCATCGATTCTCCTTGGCCATACCAAACTTGGCCTCAATGGGGTTTTCCACCACCGTGGGCTATGTCGTACTATTCTTACCCCAAGACGGCTTGGAATCCGGCCCAATACCGTCCTCTACGACCCACATGACCACCAATCCAGGTACTCTTTCGTCTTATTCTTCTTCGAGCAAACATACTGGTATTATTGTCGGTAATGGTAGCAGTATTCCTATTCGTGGCTTCGGCCATACTTCTCTCTCTCATCCAAATCCCAACTTTCGACTCCCCAATGTTTTGCATGCTCTTAATCTATTCAAAAATCTTATTTTGCTTCGCAAATTCATCACCGATATTCGTGTTTCTGTTGAATTTGACCCTCACGATTTTGTTCTAAAGACCTCACAACGAGGAACTGTCTAATGAGATGTGACAGCACCAGAGACCTATATCCTGTCACTACGACAAATAAAACTACCCCACCCACTACCTTTCTCATCACTACTCCAACAGTGTGGCATTCTTAACTTGGCCATCCAGGCGATGTTGTTCTTCGTTTTCTTCATTCTTCTGATTATATTCGATGTAATAGCACTAGGAATTCTTTTTGTCGTTCTTGTCCTTTAAGAAAACATATTAAATTGTCATTCCAAGATTCAAAGTCGTCTACTCTTATGTCCTTTTCTTGGATGAATTTAGCAATTTCTTATGGACCTTTCCTATCTCCCACAAATCCCAAGTTTTCTCTATCTTTCTCTCCTTTCAAACTCACATTCGAACACAATTCGAAAGGGACATTAAAACTTTGCAATATGATAATGATCGTGAATTTGATAACAACCAGTTTTGCTCTTTTTGCACCTCACATGGCCTTTCCCTACATTTTTCTTGTCCCCATACCTCCTCTCAAAACGGCAAAGCTGAACGCAAAATTAAGTCCATAAATAACATTATGCTTACTATACTTGCCCATTCTTCTACCCCTCCTTCTTTTTGGCATCACGCCCTTGATACAGCTACGTATCTTCTCAACATATTGTCATCCAAACTTTTAAAATTTCAGTCACCTACTCAGATTCTCGATCGAAGGATTCCTTCTTACTCTCACCTTCGTGTTTTTGGATGCCTATGTTTTCCCCTCTTTCCCTCCACCACAACTAACAAGCTTCAAGCTCGTTCTACTCCTTGTGTTTTCTTGGGATATCCTGCTAATCATCATGTTATAAATGATATGACTTGTCTACTGAGAAGTTCTTTATCTCTAGACATGTCACCATTCATAAAACACATTTTCTCTTTGCCACGGTCACCTCTTATCCGCCATCATCATATGATTTCTTGACCCCAAGTATATCACCTTACCTCCTCGACTACATCTCCACCACCACACCCGTTGTTGATCTGTGATCCATCAGCCTCCTCCGTCCCCCATTCCCGCATCTAGATCACGAATCCAGCAGCCTTCTTCAATTCCGGCTGTTGGATCATCGATCCAGCATCCCTCACATCTCGATATTGGATCTACCTCGATCCAGCAACCCCTGCCTTCCGAGGGTGCGGCTGCTCCATCTCCACAACCCGCCCCCGACTCTCCTCCAGCAGCCCCCATTCTCCGCCCTCCCTCAAATCGACATTGCACACCACATCCCAATGTTTTCAGCCCCGATTATGTCAACCTCACCCAAATACCGACGACTATTTCCCCTCTTCCTCGAAATTCCGTTAGTGCTTTACATGACCCAAATTGGAATGATGTCATACTTGACGAATTTAATGCTCTTATTAAGAATAAGGCGTGGGAGTTGGTGCCCGTCCTTCTTATGCCAATCTTATTCGTTCTATGTTGATTTTCCGGCATAAAAAGAATTCGGATTGCTCTTTCAAGCGGCACAAGGCTCGTCTTGTCTGTGATGGCAGGTCTCAAGAGGTTGGCATTGGTTGTGACAAGACTTTTAGCCCGGTTGTCAAACTGGCTACTATCTGGATTGTTCTCAGCATTGCTCTTTCTCGCTCGTGGCCTATTCATCAACTTGATGTCAAGAATGCTTTTCTTCATGGCAATCTTCACTAAACAGTTTATATGCATCAACCATTGGGATTCAAGGATAAAAAAAACACCCGAATTATGTATGTCTACTGAAGAAGTCTCTTCTTGGTTTTAAGCAAGCCCCTCGAGCTTGATAACAACGTTTTGCTGATTTAGTTCGCACCATTGGTTTCTGCCACAGCCAGTCGGATCACTCGCTCTTCATCTACTCTCGAGGAACCGACACAACATATATTCTTCTCTATGTGGACGACACATTATTCTCACTGCATCCTCTGATACGCTACGGCTATCCTTCATGAAGATGCTCAGTGCGGAATTTGCAATGAAGGGCCTCGGCCCCTTATCATATTTTTTGGGTATTTCGGTTACTTATACAACATCTGGCTTATTTCTCTCTCAACAGAATTATGCACTCGATATAATTCAGCAAGCCGGAATGTCCCAATGCAAGCCGTCGCTCACACAGGTCGACACCAACAGCAAGCTCGGCTCCGAAGCCGGTTTGCCATGTGAGGATCTGACTCTTTACCATTCCCTTGCAGGTGCCGTGCAATACTTGACCTTCACTCAACCTGACATCTCATATGCAGTTCAACAAGTTTTCCTTTACATGCACGATCCAAGGGTCGACCACTTGAATGCTCTCAAACGTATCATTCGATATATACATGGCACTAGTACTCTCGGTCTCCATCTCTACAAGACCACTGTCAGCTCTCTTGTCTCCTATACGAACGATGATTGGGGCGGTTGTCCGGACACTCGCCGTTCTACATCTGGCTATTGTGTTTTTCTTGGCGACAATCTTATCTCTTGGTCTTCTAAGAGGCAACCAACGATCTCCAAATCTAG
>JAYMSP010001782.1:0-28888 GCA_036897095.1 Plantago elongata | reverse complement strand
GGCGCCCAATACATTTTGTTGAATGCTTTCGAGTGTACTGTTGTTATGAAATTAGGTTTGGTCTGTGTTTTACATGGTGTTCATGCTACGTTGTTTGTAAACTATTATTGTATTACATTAATGGGTGAATATATAATGTTTGGACGTAGGAGGAATGTGAGGAGAGGCGTAGGTTGCAGCAGGAGCAAGTAGGGTCCTCGTCTGATGTCACAAAAGGAATGCTCTCTTTTTGCAGGTTAATCCAGTTAACAACAAAAAGAGATCATTGGGACTTGGAAATCTTGCCCTGACCCTTCCCTCTACTCCTACGAGCAGTGGCGGTTCGCAGAAGACGACGTTTCGTATCAGCCAGTTGGAGGAGATGACAGAGGAGCAGAGGATACAGTCAGAGCAGGCGGGGATGGCATACGAGGCGAAGATGGAGGAGGAGTCGAGATTGCTGCGAGAGCAGCTACATAAGTAGGAGCAGGAGTCGAGACAGATGCGAGAGCAGCTACATGAGCAGGCGAAGATGTTGGAGCAGTTCCAGCAATTTATGACCACATACATTCCACCCCCACCACCCTCTAATTCGTAGGTTTTATTTGATGTACGGATAACCCACTACCCTCTAGTCCGTAGATATTATTTGATGTACGGATAAATTTATACGATATATATAAATTATAATTATATTTCTGCCATTAAAATTGTGTGCTTTTAAATTTCCGTATATATAAATTATATTTATAATAAAAAAATTATATTTGTAATTAATTTTTTTTAAATACACAGTTTCTAACGAAATCTGTTTAGTACGTTAGAAACTTTCTAACGGACTAAACAGATTCAGTTAGAAATGTTTTTAATGGAATCTGCAAATTCCTTTAGAAATTCTGGCCGGTTCATGTTTGAACCGGAATCGTATTTTCTAAGGGAATTCTGTATTCCGTTAAAAATTTCAAACGGAATAAAAAATCTGTTAGAAATAGTTTCTCACGATGTTTTGCCCGTTAGAAATTTCGTTAGAAGAAATTTTCGTTAGAAATTTCGTTACTAAAACGCTGTTTCTTTACCGTGTTAACTTATTGGTTTCAGGTGCTTTTAAGTGTTCAATGCTGGCCGAGTGCCTTATTTTATTGGGAATTACATAGGATAGGTGCCGCTCTTTGTACCCTGTATGTACATTCGGCCCCCTTGTTTCTGTTGAATGCTTTGCGTATATTAACTTGTATATGAATTTACAACTGTTTTGTGTATATATATTTTGTTGTAGGGATATAAATTCATGTTTCAAAGTGGAGGGCGTTAAGTCAGAAACTTCTTTTATGTCTGAACAAGCCTATATCTTTTTATCATCGGTTGGGTTACTCGGAGAGTACTGTCCTTGGTCTAGGAAAAAGGATAAAGAATCCGGTCCTTCTGTTGATTGCATGCATCTAGAGTCTAATCATTACAACATACACTGTTTAGGTTGTGAGTCTGTGACTGTTTCTGAGAACTCTTGCGCTACTGAAGAAGAAATCTCTCTCGCTTTCTGACAGATCAACTGGGCAAGTCATTACTGATCAGTAAGTTTTCTGTGCTGCTCGGCACGCCTTTACCGGGGATTCAATCCACCTCTGCGGTGTTTGTCTCCGTTCTCAGTGTTGGACCTGCTGGTTGTGTTTATTCAAGTTCAAGGTAACTCTTCTATATTTCACTCTGCCCTTCTCAGTTCTACCTAAATCTGCAATTTGATTGTTACACTTCCACCACCAATTACAGAAATTTCGTCTATAACGTACACTTGAAAATATAGCATTGGTCATGAGTACTTGAATATATCTCGCACTTGCACCCTACCTGTTTGAGGAAATGTCCAACTGAAATGTGCTGGTTTGAAATATTACTTGCCACTTTACTTGATTGGTGAAATCTTGCTGTATATATGTAATGTGTTTCTTTTATTTCCTTAACAGACGAATAGTATATTATATGTTGCTTAAAGCAAAGAATACCTCTTCTTTGTCCCTATGGTGTTTGAATAACTTCAGGCTGGATTGTAGTAGTTATGTTACTGGGGTTACTACCGGGCTGCAATGTGCATTCTGTACACTGCCGGAGGGACTTGACGGCACTGAGTCCCCTGAACTTCCTGATTGGGTTAAGTCTTCCGAGATGAATGCCTTTGCTGGCAATTCAGAGGATGAGGATTTTACGCCTCCGTCGGTGCATTACTGGATAAATAATCAGAAGAATCATCATCATAGTGCTGGTAGGAAAGATTTGGTTATTGATTATGTTGAGAGTGATATTGACAGGGTCTGTAAGGTTTTAAAGAACAGTTTTGGATCTCCTGATTTGGTTGTGCAAGCCTTAGATGGATGTGTTGTTGATGTATCTGAGAGTTTGATTGAACGAGTATTGAAGAGATTCAGCTGGGAGTGGATACCGGCTTTCGGTTTCTTTAAGTGGGTTGAATCTGTGAAAGGGGTTAAGCATTCGCCGGATGTGTATAACTTGATGGTTGAGAATTTGGGGAAAGCAAGAAAGTTCGACCTCATGTTGGTATTGGTCGAAGAAATGAATGGATTGGGATATGCCACGTTGGATACGATTAGTACAGTCGTGAGACGTTTTGCAAATGCTGGTAAATATGATGACGCGGTAGAGGCATTTAAAAAGATTGAGCGGTTTGGTTTGGAGAAAGATGCAGCTGCCATGAATATGTTGATGGATGCATTGATGAAGTGTAGAGGTGTCGATTATGCTGAGCAAGTGTTTCTAGAATGCAAGAACCATATTGCTCCTACTTTACAGACATACAACATATTAGTTCATGGTTGGTGCAAAGTTAGGCAGATTGACAAGGCCAAAAGGACGACAAAAGAAATGAAGGTGCATGGATTTTGCCCTGATTCAATTACATATACAAGTTTAATTGAGGCTTATTGCCGAGAAAAAGATTTTCGTAATGTCAATGCTACTTTAGAAGAAATGAAAAAGAATGGGTTTCGTCCTAATGTAGTAACATATACCATTATAATGACTGCTTTGGCTAAATCGCGGGAAATAGATAAAGCTATCGAGGTTTATGAGATGATGAAGCAAGAAAATTGCTCTATCGATACTCCTTTCTGTAATGCATTTTTGTTCGCTTTGAGGAAAGGTGGTAGGATAAAGGACTGTGATGCAGTGTTTGAGGATATGTCAAGGCAGGGAACTGCTCCAGATACAAACACATTCAGTTCAATGATAAAAACTGCTGCCGATTACTTGCAAGAAGAGAAGGCATTGAAGTTACTCCTAAAGATGGAGGAAAGTGGATGTGAGCTGGATATGAATACTTACAGACCACTATTAAAGATGTGCTGCAAACTTAACAGAATGAAAGTACTTTACTTTGTGTTGAATCACATGTTCAAGAATGACATTAGCATTGATCCTGGCACTTATTCTCTTTTGGTTATTGTGCTTTGTAAGAATGGATTTCTGCAGCGCGCCTGCTCATTTTTCGAGGAGTCGGTGATTAAAGGTCTTGTTCCAACGGATTATACGTGTAACATTCTCCTGGAAAAACTCGAGCGGAAAGGAATGCAAAAGGAGAAGCAACGCATTGAAGAGTTGATGTTGTCAGCTAAAACCACAGGCATTGTTTCGCTCCATGAAAATTCAGAGGTTTAGGACCATTTTAGGCCTGACTCATGAGTATCATTTAGCCTTCTAGTAATGATGGTGATTTTGGCAACATGTAATGAATTTATGAATACTTGTGAATTTATTCAGAATATTTGAATTACCCGTGAAGTAAACTAAGTATGTATGTTTTTTCTGATAAACTGGCGCTTTCTTTTCGAGACCCAAATTTTACTCTTTTCAGATTTATTTCATAACTTCTCATTTCATTTCTCATTTTCACGTACGTTTTACTGTTTTCTAGAATTAGTCTAACCCTAAAAAGATGACTGGGACTGCTCGCTTCAAGCCTGAGAGAGCTTTGAAAATAACTAAGTTGGCTCTGGACCGGAGAACTATTGGGAGGGGGAGGGGGGGCTATTGGATCATTGCGAGATGCTTTGACGGATCCAGTACCCAGTAGAGTCCACAGGTCAGATTTAAACGAGACAAAGAAGGTATGGGTGACACGATTCCAGCTAAGTATAGGTTGCGACAAAGATGTCTGACCTATCGCGGACGAACCATAGTACCCAAGGGGATCCTCAAGCAGCAAGTACTGTAAGAGTTTCACGCATCTGCATTTGGCGGACATTCATGAGTACTACGGACCAACAAGAGGATTTCAGGAGTCTTTCATTGGATGGGCATTTTGAGAGATGTAGGCGGTTCATACAAGAGTGCGAAGTATGTCAGAGGAACAAGAGCGATTGCCGGAAACCGGCAGGTTTACTTAACCCACTAGAAATTCCATAACAGGTATGGACTGATGTCTCTATGGACTTTATCACGGGCTTACCTAAATCTAGAGGGAAGGATACTATCCTGGTTGTTGTGGATAGAATGTCTAAATATGCTCATTTCATACCGTTAAGTTACCCGTACTCTAGGATGTGGCTGAGCAATTTGTGCAACATTTGGTTAAACTCCATGGTGTACCACTATCTATAGTATCCGATAGAGACATGGTTTTTATCAGTGCTTTATGGAAAGAGTTACAGTGAACAAAATTGAAGATGAGCTCAGCTTATCATCCCAGACCGATGGCCAAACTGAGGTAATCAATAGGTGCTTAGAGCAGTACCTACGGTGCTATACATATGAGTGACTAAAGGAGTGGGAAAAGCATCTAGCTTGGGCAGAATATTGGTACAACACAACGTACCATAGATCTATAGAGATGACCCCATTTGAAGCTGTCTATGGAAAACCTGCGCGACCAATACCCGTACATGAGAAGGGGTCCACTATCGTTCACGAGCTAAGGACATAGACAAATTACTCAAAGAACTATGATGTAATCTGCAAGGGGCCCATAATAGAATAAAACAATTGGCATATAAGGGGACGAGGCCTGAAGAGTTTGAAGCAGGAGACTTGGTTTACTTAAGACTACAACCTTACAATCAAGGCTCAGTTTTCAAAAAGGTTAATCAGAAGCCGACCAGTAAGTTCTTTGGTCCTTTCAAGATCAAGGACAAGAATACAAGATAGGCAATGCTGCTTATAAATTGGAATTACCACCAGGATCAAGGATTCATCATGTCTTCCATGTATCTCTTCTTAAACGACGACTCAGTGGCGCAGTGCGTCTGGTCCTCCCACCTTACATAGCAGAAGGGTTACCAGAACTCATTCCAGAAGCTCTGTTGGACTTTCATTGGACAAGAGAGGTAAGAGAAGCATTGGTTAAGTGGAACACTCTGGAGGCAGATGAAGTTACTTGGGACCTCTGGAAGAATTGATTAGTCGATTTCCAGAACTCAACCTTGGGGACAAGGTTGGTCTTTTAGGGGAGGCGAGTGTTGGAGGCCGAATTGATGAGAACCAAGATCAGAGCGGGAGCCCGAGCGGTGGCTCCCAGAAGCGTATCTGAAAGCCCATTAAGCGTTATTATTAATTAATCCAATTACTATTTCCTTTTGACAGTTATTTCAGTTAATTTGGTCTATGACCGTAGCTCTATGTAATATAGGCCCATGGCCCGTAAGTAGGAGAACATGCCCCTGACCCGAGAGTAAACCCTAAAAGGAACCTCTAGTATTTATATCATAAATCCTAGTTGTATTACTCAGTTGAAATTGATGAATAAACTAACCGTTGAATAAACGTGTAGCCACCGTGAAAGCGACATCTCAAAATCCCTATTCTTGTGATTGATTTTCCCTCTCTTTTTTCTTTCAATGCGTGATTAGAGTTCTTTTGATAACGTTATAGGACACGAATTATGTAACGTCCGGGATCAGGTCCAAACGTCAAGGATCGTGACGAATATATCAAATACATATTTATTAAAATATTACAATACTTTATCCGTTACACACCGTAGGTACGGGATAAGTAAAAAAAAAACAGAAATAGAAAATACACATCTAACTAGAATTGCAGCAGCAGAAATTTGCCAAATGTCCGGCTGTTTGAACTACCCGCTCCTGTCTTCGTGCTCAAAATCTGGGAAAGTGAATTATTGAAACAAAGAGAGTGTCAGTCATGAAGACTCAGTGAGGTTAGTCAGGTATGCATTAAATGCATATGAAGATGATAAATGCGGCAAACCAATGCACTGATCAGTCATTTAACACTTTTTCTTCGGGATTTCCAATATCACTCATTTGAGGGTTGTCACCCAAGCTGATTTCACAGCCATCACTTCAGGATCAAAGATCCAGGCTGATTTCACAGCCATCACTTCAGAACCATGGGTCCACGCTATTTGCATAGCCACTTCAGGGTCGAAACCCCAGCTGATTTCACAGCCATCACTTCAGGACCATGGGTCCACGCTATTTGCATAGCCACTACAGGGTCGAAACCCCCAGCTGATTTCACAGCCATCACTTCAGAACCATGGGTCCACGCTATTTGCATAGCCACTTCAGGGTCGAAACCCCCAGCTGATTTCACAGCCATCACTCCAGGACCAGAGGTCCAAGCTGATTAAACAGCGATAAACAGATACGGTTCCCAGTTTAAGAAAACAGTGTATGGTTGCCTTTTTGGAAAACGGTTTTCGTGCAATGCAATGAGGATCAGAAATGCAAGAACTGTAAAATATGCAGAGTACACTGTCACTTTATCACTTCACTAGCTGTAAAATATTTACAGCATTCACTTTCAATTTAGTACACTGACACTTGGAAATAAATATCACTTTCAGAATGCCCTGACACTTAGAAATAAATATCACTTTCAGAATGCCCTGACACTTAAAAATAAATATCACTTTCTGAATGCGCGGTCACTTAAACTGAACTCATAAAATCTACGTCAATAACACTCAGTAATTCCTAGACACGGTTCACTATGGTTTCAGTTAAAGGTCACAATCACTAGTCGAGTCACTCAGAGGTCGGCAGCTAATCGATGTCAGTATCAGATAGTCAGACAGATAAATAGATACGGAACTGAAATACGAGGAATAAATACGGAATTGGAAAATGGCACTTTAACTTTCCCAGGGCCTGATGCCGAAAGCCAGCTAACACTCACCGTTGGGGTCCGGTGTTTCAGGAGCTTCTGTAAGTCCTGTTTAAGTACTTGATAGTCTAATAATATTTTAACCTCTTTTACTTATTCTGTTCCTTAATTACGTCACTTATTCCGGTTAACCTAGTAAGTTGGTATTTCCGACTTTTCAATAATTACTCATTATCCTTTCCAACAGATAATCCACAGACAAGAAGTCTGTCCAATCCCATTTTCCATGATATCTAGCTTCTAGTCGACGGTCAGTCGGCATTCATAACAGTACCTTAATTAATCGGTAAATAGTTAATTCTTCATTAATGTTAATTACTGCTAATTACTCGTTGCTTACGGAGTACTAATGACTTTTATTAACAATAATTAATTAGTAATTAGGACTAGCAGTAATTAGTTTAACGATAATTAATTAACACTAACAGTAATTAATTTAGCGATAATTAACTCATTAATTATGACTAACATTAATTAGCTTGACAGTCGTTAATAATTAATTAAGTCGTAATTACTCGTAATTAATGAGTTAATTATCGAGTCCATTCACAAAATTGGAGTTTAACTAATTTAAATCGAGTCCATTCACAAAAAATTACTACAATACTATATTTAAATGAGTCCAAACGAGCATTGTTAAATTTTAAAGAGTCGATCCCTACACAACTTGCAAACAAAACGATCACACGTAAAGTTAAACTCCGATTCAACTCGAGCTCATTATTATTTGAACAAGCCGAGCTCGAGTCAAATTATTTGGGATTAGAGTACAATTATGATCGAACCTAATTTAGTAGTAAGGCACGCCTTATTTTTATTTTATTATGATTTCTTTTTATGGCTTCTCCTAAGTTCTTTTAGTTTCTAACAAAGCAATAACTTAATCTTAAAGAGAAAAGATTTTATAATAAAGGGTAGAGTTTCCCCCATATGAATGATTTAACCCTAATTACTTTACTATAACAGGAAAGAGAGAAGTCACCTTATTTATTATATTTCGAAGTATTATAAATAGAGAGGGGTCTAGTACACTCCTAAACGACTTATTTCCGGTACTTACCCAGTAAGGGTGGTAACCATGCAAGCCCAGTATAAGGCCCAATGAAGACCAAATTCCATTTGAGCAATTCTGGGTCGGATATCCGACCCGTCATCATCCTATAATAGTAGATTTTCAAGAGCATTACGGGTATGTAACGTATAGAAAAAAGACTCTATAAAAATTGACCGTTGTATTATTTGCATTATATTATACAATAAAAAATTATACATTATCACATTAAATGTACAGTTTTAAGTGTGAAAACTGTATCATTTACACATTATTATAAAGTTTTAGGTCGATATGATACAGTTTCAATTCGTTTTTGCAAACATTCCATTTTACTGGATCGTTTTTTACAATTTTCTCCACAACTGAACCTCTACGACAAATTTCTCCTAGATTTTCTTTGGTTACGAGTTACGACCGTTTCTAGATTCGGTCCGGTTCATTTTATGCTCAGCCGGAGTAGTAAATAAATACAGTTGGCGTTTGCTCCTCAACCAAATCTCCGATTCAATCCGACCCGATCTCCAATGGAGAACTCCGACGTATTTGGCTCCTCCACCGCCCCGATGACGTGGCACGACTTTCTCGATCGGATGCGCCACCCTTCTGCCGCCGAGTTCGTCAAAGCTATCAAAAGGTATTCCCTCATTCAATCGCAGCTTCTTCATTTACACTCAACTCTGCTAATGTGGTTTTCGATTTAGCTCAGTTCTATGTACTTTGTATTTTTTCTCCTTGTGATAAGCGGAATCGAAATCCTTGATTGGTCAGTAACCTAACCTGAGTACCTGACTCGAATTATAGAGCTGAATTTTATTTGCCTGTCAATGCTAAACTCATAGAAGTACATAAGAGTAGTAGTAACTATTAGTCCTGATGCTGATCATGATTTAATCTTCGGCCCGTAACAATTGAGAATGCTATTTCCTATGGAACTGATGTCGAATATGCAGTTTTATAGTATCGTTCTCGAAGAGTGCACCGGATGCAGAACGGGACAGTGCAGCTGTGCAGCAGTTTCTCAGCAATATGGAAGTGGCATTCCGTGCTCACTCTCTCTGGGCTGGTTCGTCGGAGGAGGAATTGGAGAGTGCGGGTGAAGTGAGTATCGATTTAATCTGCCATGTTAGTTCAATAACTAATGTGTTATGTTTCCAAAAGCAACATCAGATTATCTCTTCTGCCATCCTTGTTTTTTGGCACGTTTGGATAGTGTGCCATATGCAAGTGTAGCTTATGTGTATGCAAAAGTGATTTATTATCTTAGCTTTATTTAACAAAGCAATGTCGATGTTAGAAAAATGAATTAAGTGCGATTTGGATTTCTCATCACGCGAACATCAATCTAATTAAGATGGACAGGTTGGAATTGTCCGTGCAACATTTATAGCCACGTTTGCATTGGGAGTTTTCAGAAGTTGCACTACTGATTATGATATCTATCCTTTACCTTGTTCATGAGATTGATCTTCTTATGAGTTTTGCGTGATTAATTTTGTGTACAATCTAGAGGACCCTTTTTTTTGTCAAGTTCATGCTGATTACTTGAGCACCTCACTTTCAGCACCCATAGTGGAGGGATGTGTTTTTTCACCCCCCCCCCCCCCCCCCCCCAAGGAATTGTTTTAGAATTTTCTGTCTTCCATGTGCAGTGAACCATATTCGAAAACGTGTTCAGATGAAATCTCCCAAATAGCCTATGATTTTATTTGCATTTATAACTCAGCATGCTCTTATGTTATTTCTGTTATTGCAGTATCAGTATAGTACGTTTCTCTGATTTGCTCCGTTTTTTTTAATTCATGTTTGTTCTTTCAATTACAGGGACTGGAGAAGTATGTCATGACGAAGTTATTTCCTCGTGTATTTGCTTCACTCCAAGAAGATGTTAATGCAGATGATGAGCTTCATGAGAAGATGGCTCTTCTTCAACAATTTATTCGCCCAGAGAATTTGGATATCAAACCAGCATATCAAAACGAAACATCATGGTTGGTAAGTGATTCAGAAGTTGTTATCCTTTGCAGTACTTGTCAAGTGCATTAGTTGTCCAACATGGTGAGGAATCTCACTTTTACTTTCCTATGTTGGTATAGCTTGCACAGAAAGAGCTTCAAAAGATTAACATGTACAAGTCACCAAGAGACAAGCTTGTGTGCATCCTAAGTTGTTGCAAAGTTATCAGTAACTTGCTGCTCAATGCCTCCCGTGTATCTGATGATGAACATCCAGGAGCTGATGAGTTCCTCCCAGTTCTCATTTATGTCACCATAAAGGTTATTTTACTTGTATCCTCCTCTTGTTTATGTAAAGTACATTTGACTTTTTCATGACTGCTATACCAGGACTTTGAATCTTCAACTTCGTAAGCATTACGATCCTGTTTTATACAGTTTCTCCAGTCTCAATAGCTTCTTAGCTCAGAATGTCTAATGATCATTCTTTGTTGTGTTACCTGGTGTAGCAATGGGATTCTGTTCCTGTATGTGTGAAAGAATCATATCTTATAGGACTTGTAACATAAGATTTTGGCTTTGCTAGTGGTACTCAGAAATCAGAACCATATACTCTCTTCTAATTTTGGGTCTTGCGTATTGTTTGGTTGATCGTGCATATCCTTTAGACTTTAGAGTTTACACAAGGAGAGAACAAAGTTCTGCACTTGCATACAATACCCCTTCCTATCAGCTGTGGACACAAGGAGGGAAGAAAGTTCTGCACTTGCATACAATATCCCTTCCTATCAGCTATGGATACATAAATCAATATCTGTTTGCTAAAGTCAGAAACCGGTTGTTCACTGAGTAACTCCTACCTTTACTTTGAATTTGTGTTTGAGACTTTTGACTGCTGCATTACATTCTTGTTGAGGATAACCTATCAATTTGTATCTGATTTGTCCCTCAATATGTTTTGGAGCTTAAATTTGAAAAGTTAGGATGCTGTAAATGTGCAATATTTTCCATATACTTAGGCTCAAAGTTAGAGTTAACAATATTCTCTTTTTCTTCCCCGAGCATCTCAGAAACAGATCTTTGCATGGTATCTTATGCAGGCAAACCCTCCTCAACTGCATTCTAACTTGGCGTACATACAAAGATTCAGACGACAAACTTGCTTGTCAGGAGAAGCAGCTTACTTCTTCACCAACATGCTATCTGTCGAATCCTTTATATCCAATATTGATGCAAAAGCCATTTCGATGGATGAAAGTGAATACGAAAGTAACATGGAATTCGCTCGATCAATTTGTTCTGGCCTCTCTGACAACTTAAAGAACTCAGACAACAAATCAGATCCAAATACTCGACATATTCCTAAATCAGAGCTGGTGGAACCACAACCAACTTTGAGTTCTAAAAACTCTCAGGCCTCAGCGTTATCTGATACTGAATCAAGGAACGACGAGTCACATGGAAAAGATCGGTTATCTCTAAATAATAAACCTCCGTCACTCTCGGATCTGGAAAATAAAGGTGCAACCATGCTATTGAAGGAACATGAAGCAAGCCACATTTTTCGCGAATTCCCCTTTTTATATTCTCAGTCTGGGGATCTCACGGTTGAAGAAGTAGATGGTTTATTGAACAGCTATAAGCAACTTGTATTCAAGTACGTTTGCCTTGCAAGAGGTGTGGATGGTAATTATCCCGCTGCTTCATTCTCCAATTTTCGAGAAACAAATCAAGAACAGACTGAAATTGCCGGGGAATCAGAAAATAGAATTGACTCGTATTTGAATACGAATACCAAAAGACAAAATCTGGAGCAGCCAGATCTACCAGAAGAAGTGAAAGAACGTTCGATGGAAGTTTCAAAAGATGAACATAGTACAGGTATTCCATAGACTCCAGACTACTTTTTTTTACAAAGGTAGTCAGACTCCATACTTATGTGGGTAGTATCTCTTATCTGCATTGTTATTTTTACGGTTAATAGGTTGTGTGATTCCCAGAAATATCCTGGAATAGTAGGATTGTGTTGTAACTTCAAACACTACTTCGGTTTTATGTATCTTATATGCTTGTTGTAGTTCCAGATATACATGTTGCTTTAAGTTCTTTTGTTAACTGTTAACTGTTTACTGTCATCGGTCACAGTTCATGAGGAGCTACTTGATTTACGATGATGAATTGATGATTGTGTGTGATGAGCTAGGATAATTGTTTACCGTGAACCATTCACCTTATGAGTTAACTTACCTGTTAAATTATTTATTCAGTGTTAATATATTACTTGAGTCTGGAGTACTACTTTTTTAGCTAATCTGTTGAATTTCCATCGAGGTCTTGAGGTCTTGAACTTGTTAGCCACCTTACCAACTCGTTTTACTAAACATAAACCTCGAGTCAAGCATATAAATAATGAGTGGCTAGGATACGTTTTCGATTAAATCAAGTTGGTAAATTGAAATGATTGAAAGAGTTCTAAATCTTTTTGTAAGAAAAGTATGAAATTATGTCCCTACTTTGATGTACAAAAACTTGCTTCACGTTTGGTTGTCTGATTACTGATTGGATTATAGTTGAAAAGAGAAGCATAGAGATCGGGTGATCAGCTTTCTATCTGTACGAATGTGAATCTTAAACCATTGAGATTATTGTAGAACAGAACAAGTCACTATGTTACAAAATGTACAACCTGAAAGTTGAGCTTATGATCCAATACTATTATTTTTGGTCAGCAACACAGGTAATAAAGAGAGCTATTTCCCAACAACTGGATTATTATTGTAAAGTTTTTGTAGCTTTTGTAATTTCCAAAGTGTGTGCATGTGTTACTTGGTGTGATAGTGGAATGTCTAATTATTGATGTTGTGACTTGTGCTGTGGTCTTTGTAGTTTAATACTGGTAATCATAGTGGAATGCATGCATGCATTTGATAAAGATATGAGCAATGTGCATGCTTATAAGTGTGTCCAAGACAAAATCTGGCAAAGTATCAAATGAAAAGCACTGTATAAATAGTAATTGCCTTTTGTATATAGAGTTACAAGTACTTGTATAGTTGTATATTGGAGTGGATGTTTTAGTAAATGTGTACTGCATGAGCATTTGAGGTTACCAAACTGAGACCAAAACCAAACCCGGGTAGTACCATATGAAACTCACTGAATAATATACGATGTAACCAGGGGCGGATCGATGAATCATTTTCATCATGGGCTAAATTAAATTTTTTTAGTTAAAATTGAAAAATGTGAGTAATGAAAATTGAACCAGGATTGGTCATTTGTACTATAATGCAAGAACTTAGTTAGTGTCCAAGCCCTAAGACCAATTTAACATTGTTTCTAGTTTGGACTCAGCTAGTGATATACATTACATCAATATTCAATGAAAAAAATTGATTTTTTTTTCTTAAAATTCTTCTCTCTTGCGGGGGCACCCTGGGCTCGGTCCGCCCTGGATGTAACTCCTTAAGTATAAATTCTAAATCCGAACATGTGTACTTCATATACCTTTTAAGTCACGTTGTAGCCTTTAAAACTTTCGAGGTGAGACGGAATATGAATCGGATATACACAAACTATACATTTGAACATGCGACTAAAATATTAATGTATCAGTACGAATTTCATAGCTATGAGTCTTTTACCCTTGTCTACGAACTTTTGAGTCATCAAAAAGATTAATTCCCAAACAAATTCAAGTTGAAAAACTTATGACAGCAGAAAGTGATAAAGGCATGAAAGAAGATCACGAGAGACCAAAGTTTAGAAAATCAATTATTTTTTGTTACCCTTTTCTACGACAAACCCTGTTACTTGAAATATTTTACACATCCAATGCGCTTTATTGAAAACTAATTAAATTAATTAAGAAGGTAAGTAATAGGCTAATAGCCTTCCAGCAATGCCTCACTTTGAGAAACATCTGATAGGTTGCACCGACAGAGTTGTGTACTCTACACTAAACGGGATTATTTAATTCCCAATTGTTCATTAAGAAACTTAATTTATACTACATATCCGAATCCCTTGATTAGATCCTTCAAGGTTTACACATCGATGTACTCCACCACGCATTCAAATCTACGTTTACTCCTTTCAACTTATTTCACTTATAATATTCATTTTATCTCGTATTAAAATTTTCGTTACATGTCAGTGTGATATTATATATAAATCTCGGAGTTTATTTAGTATTAATTCGAAACATTTCAAAATTCTGCAATGCAACCTTTGCTATGTGACATAATATAATGTTCCATTTTATGAAAACTTGTGGAAAAATTAAAGTTGGAGTGCGAAATGTCGTAGAAAGAAACTTTAATGATCGTATCGTTTGTGAAGAAAATGAATGGTTCGGTGAACTAATATCACGTTCCATAGCACATGGACAAATAGGACCTGTCGAATGACGCGTCAAGGAGAAGCATTTCTTGGCAATCACCATTTAACCATAGTTTGGAAAGTTTCTAAATGTAGCTTCCCTCGTGCATATCTTCATTTGAAGCGTACCGATTCAGTTATATTCTACTTCGTTATATTATATACTACAAATAATTCAATTTAATTTTGCTAAAATGATTACAGTCGGACATAACAGAGCCTTTGACCTATTTTAATTGTCAAAACGTACATACCTTATATTATTTAATTACCCTTTTACAATTTACTATTTTTTACTTGTGACTCGAGCTAAGTTAAAAGTTTAATACTCGATGCCCAAACAATTATTGGAAATGTCATTATGCTCATCTTATAGTGACAAAAGGAACCCCACAAGGAAACTCAAGGTTCTTATTCACGCTGATGAATTGATGATAATGTCTATCCTGTTTGCTAGCTGAGACAACCATGCTTGAACATTGAAATTCAATTTTATTTTTCCCGTTGAGAAATTGAATTTCAATGGAGACACTGAAATCAATTCAATAGCCTACCAAAACCAATTGACTTCACACTTCCTTTCGACGGGATTTTATATGCTCGGCAAACCATCCTATAATCCAATATCAATAATGCAACGTACGTTAAATATTTATCATTCGCAAAGTAATGAATCATGAAGTCGTGATACTTATGACGATAATTAAACACGTAAAATATATATTGATACTTCTTCCGTTTCAAACTATATAAAAACTCAATTTAGTCCGTATTCACGCATAATAAGTTTTACATTTTGTTCAAAGTCTAATTTAATTACCCTTATCATTGAACATGACTCGCTTTATGTATCGTCAAAATACATTAGTAACAAACTAATCCGTAGATGGTCACTTTTCTTTGTTGTCAATTTATTTATATCAACAAAATGGATTTTCCCTTTTTTTCAAATGTTTGGTTGATCAGGTCCCGAAATCATTGAACCAATTATTATTAGTCAAGAATTTCAAATTTTAAATATAGTTCTATCAAAATGCAATTGGATTTTACTTAAAAATAAAATAAAATCTGCAATTGGGCTCATTTAATCGTTTAAGTATACAAGTATGAAGTGTATCTTGAAATTCTACTTCAAATATATGTATATAGTGATATTGATAATTTATAATAAAATATGATTCATCTAAGTTTTTCAGCTAGTTAATTAATAAATTAAAAGTTAATTAGTTTTTTAATTACATGATCACCTATCAGTTATTTAATTAAATATTAATTAAGTTTTCAACTAGTTTTGTTAAATAAATTCTAGTTGCGATTTAATCTCATATTTGTGTTGGTTAACCGAGGATAAGTGAAGTTTTGGTAGTATTTGGTGTCGCTTTGTGGTTAATTGCCACAACCACAGGGTTGAAGTAGCAATTGAGCCATTTGTTTGGTTCATAAATAGTACTCAAGTCAAGGGTAAACAACTAGAGTCAATAGATTCCGAAAGTGAAACTGTTAGTCATTTTCAACTCGGGCCAAATTCTAAACTTTGAACTTTTATTCCTCACAATTCCACCACGAAGTCCCAGTTTTCTCATATCGTTGGAGTGACTATTTTTTCACTTAAATCAAATATTTTATATAAAAAACTGTAACTTCGATTAAAAAAGACCACTCAAATTCTAAGACATTAATATATATATATATATACTGCCATATGATATGTTTTTAATTCCACTAATGACTATTACTATGCTTGTATATGTTGAATTGTACATGAATTCTAAATCTAACACCTACCAAACGAAAACATGAATTTTGCAATGACCACTAACACGGAACAAAGCTATAAGCTCCGTAAGAAAATTACAGTTAGTTCATATTTACATTTTACACTCTTATTATACAGTGTAAATAACTAATTATATTAGAATGTTTAATATAGAACTGAAATTGAATCTTTTAATTTCAATTCCGTTACAGTCCGTTGTGTCCAGTGAAGCGACTACTTAGTACAAATTGTTAATGGAGTATTAAAAGTCAGATAAATTATAATCTGACACGCATTGAGATAATTTAATGGCGAAGGACAATATGATTGAAGAAGCCGGTGGCTGTCACGCCTTAGATTAACTACACAAATTTTGCGCTAACTGTTTGTCTGACTTAGTATTTAGATATAATAACATTCATAATCAATGCTCTTGAATGTGTCCTTGTTTTTTAAGAAGATTAATTATTCCTTTCTAAATGCAAATCAACACTAATTTTTATTTAGAGAATATAATTATTTATTTTGAGAAATTGAACTCGTGACCTCATAGTAACGGAATGTCTTAACTTATCACTCAACTACAGACGATTTGACAATATGTCGCTTTGTTTCACTTTTATTAACTTGTAATCATTATTTAACTTTTAATATAAATGTAACAAAAAACATATAGGGGTTAATCTCGAGACCCGACTCCTACTCCAAATTTAGGCATGTAAGGTTGCACACACTCTACCACATTCTTTTCAGCTCGTTACAAGAAATCCTTTTATTAAATTCCCACGTAATCTAGAGTTTCTTAAAGATGAAAATACTGGAAATATGTAGTGTCAGGTTTCAATACTCCTTAATAAATCTCTTTACTTATTGAATATCTCGTGGTATGAAAATAAAAACTAAACGACATAGAGTTGTAATGTTTCTATAATTCTATTTAATATTACTTATATTTTTGCTTCTTGCAAAAGTTTAAAATGATGGTCCAAACATCATATATTGACACGTAAAATATTCAAATTTGTGTATATTTAAATTGAATATTTTAATCAAAATCATTAAAAAAAGTTTGTCTACATATTAAATTCAATGTCGGAACAATCCTTTAAATGTATAATAATCATTATTGAAAAAAATACTCTAAGAAACACTACTAGTTAATATTGTTATTTTCGTTTTAATAGTTTATATATGTCACGTGTTTGACCGTTATTTTCTTAATAATTAAACTGTATGATCTCTATAAATGCACTCATAACCGAATCAACATACTTCCACGTATTGGTATGAATTAGGAGAAGTGTTGATTATCCTTGTCTCATATTGATAAATCTACGTGTTTCATAAAATTTTACCGTTTTAAAAAAAAATATTCGAATGTTTTTCTCCCCATGCCTAGAAACTATACACGGTCAACTTGACCATGATCGTTAATCTGTGAAAAGTTAAAAGTCAAAACCATTGGTTAAACATAAAAATGAGCAAAAATAGATTAATGAAGAGACCATACACACACAGTTACCACACTGAATGCATGCATATAATATAAATACCCATCTCCTCTCAAAACTGTCCATATAATATTTCTCCCTGTACCACTTTTTGGCTACCTTCCATGTGTTCCCATTTCCCTCTCTAGACTTGAAAATCCTCATCTTCTTCTTCCTCCTCATTCCACTCCTCCAAAACTACAGGTATTAGTATTACCAATTGCCAATTGTTATGGGTAACAACAATGTCTACAAGTACAACAATCAAACCACACCGTACCACCACCATTTCAATCAGAAGAACACCAACAATGTTAACATCTTCCTCCCAATCTTCTGCAAACTGTCACTCAAAGACATAAACCTCAACAACAACCAATCGAGAACCCGAATCAAAGCGACCGACGAGCCTTCTTCTCCGAAGGTGAGCTGCATGGGCCAGGTCAAGCGCAACAACCGCGTCACCACTTTCCCAATCACCGCCACGCCTGTTCACCAACACCAGCAGCAGCAGAAATACAGCAGGTTGAAGAAGCTCTTCTCGAGCAAGTCTCTGTTGCCTCCAGCTCCGAATCCGGCGTCTGTGAGGAGCAAGAGCTGTAGAGCGAGCAAGGATCAACGAACAAGTGTCGATTCGAGACGAGTGAGATCGAGAATCGGAGATGATCGGGGTGAGTATGTGAAGGTGGAGGTGGATATTAGGGAAATGGATCCGCCGTTACCGGTGGTGAAGAAGGCGGCGCGTGATGAGGTGAATATTTGGAAGAGGAGAGGGATGCAAGGGTTGCAGATTGATCAGATTCCGTTGCCCAATTGCAGGTTTCAACAAGCTCCGCCAACTGTATGATTGATTCAATTTTGAAAACTGCGGGATCTAATCATCTATATTTATACTTGGGATAGGATCTGTATTGTGATTTGTGAGGATTTACATCATACGTTTGATCCATCCATGCGAATTAATGTAAATGGATTGATTATTCAGGAATTAGTTTCTTTAGATTTTAGATACTATCTACTCGCTACTCAAACTTCTTGTAAATGGAGATTTAATTTAGGAATTTTATATTTTACTGTTCGTTTGTTTGATCTCTTAACCGAGGTTGTTAATCATGTATCGTGATGCGTTGTGCTAAGTTAAAAATACGGAATTACAATTAGAATAGTGAAGTAAAGAAAAAAATGATAAAATTTATAAAATGAATATATAGATATTTGTTAAGTTAAATATTATCTAAAGTCACATAATATTACATGTAGTATAAATAATCTAAAAGTAAATAAAATGAGAAAAAATAAATGAGATTGTCCGTAATATGTCAAAATAGTGGCCGAAAATGAGGAGGGCAACATTTACAATTTCTTATTGTTTCTCTTCTTTTCTTCTCATTTCCTTTTTCTTCCTTATTTTTACTATTATATTTTATAAAAATTGACAAAATATGCGCTGTGGAAGAGATATGTTTCTATACCACAACATCATACCAGATGTTATATCGCCGTAATCGCACCGCAATTGACAACACCGTTCCTAATCATTTAATCTGAAAAAAGATATCATTGAACAAATATCAAAATCGAATACTTTTCACTTAAACAATCAAAATTTATCAGGATGATTATGAATTTATTACAGTCTATTATCTACAAATTAGTGAAGTTTACACCACGTAAGTAAACAACAACACAGTGGTGTTGACGAATATTTATTCATTTCATGTGGTTTTTAGTTTGGAGCAAAATTTATGAGCAAGGATTTGGGATAGCTATTTTAGTGCGGCAGTCAGAAGAGTTGTGGATGCGGAATTCATTAATGGGAAGGTTTACTCGTCGGAAATTAGATAAAGAAAGGAGAGTCTTAACTTTGAATAATGCCAAAAATGCGATAAATATACTAGATAACATAATATGACATAATATGGTGGCAAATTAAGCACACTTCCTTATAACTCACTCTTAACGAATACAATTATATACTATATGTTAGATAATCAATGTACATCAATAATTATGCTATTTCCTAGGTTATTATTTATGATCCTATTGTTCCCTCACAGAGGTCTTGTTCCTCGCATAGCTATCTACGCTCGTGCCCGACTATGCAGTTCCCTTCGAGGGCTTTGAGGGACGTGTTCATCATGGGTTAGTTCCTCCTCGGACGGCCCCATCGGCTCGAGGGATTGGGAAGGTCATGTGTTTAAGCATTTTGCAAAGAGGGCTGTTTCTTTTAGATTCAAGAATGTGTTGGTGGAAGATGAAAGATTTCTGGATACTGTTTCTGAGAGAGTTGGAATACACGTTTTCAGGGTGTAAAATGTTTCAATTAGTTCAAAAGCTCAAGCTAGTTAAAAATGCTTTGAAATCTCTGAATAAGGGAAGATATCAACATTTAAGTGTACAGGTGGATGATAATCTGAAGGAGCTGCAATCTTTACAACTCATGTATTTGCAGAATCCTGGGGATGCTAGCCTTAAAGAGTTGATTTCAGGAGCTAGACAACGGTATGACGATGATAGTTTCAGGTTGAATACTAAGGAGCTTCATCAGCAATCTAAGCAACAAGTGTTGAAAGATGGAGATAGATGCACTAGTTTGTTCTACAACAGTGTCAAGCTCAGAAGGAAAAGAAAAGGTCTATTTCTGCTATTGGGAGCTAATAAGGAGTTTAATACTAGAAACTCTATCGTGGACCATATTATTGGTTTTTATCAGAATTTGCTTGGGTCTGAACAACATGTGCAGGGGTTCCAATCTGTAGTTTTTGGTTCTGGAACTCAGGTTACCCCCTTCTATGAATGTTATTTTGACTAATCCTTTTTCTGCAATGTTATTTTGACTAATCCTTTTTCTGCAGGAGAAATTGAAGGAGCTTTGTTTTCCATAGATGATTTAAAAAGTCCTGGACCGGATGATTTTAACTCTTGTTTCTATAAAAAGAGTTGGACCATTACATATCTTTAGGACTGATTGGTATAGAATTTGAGTCGCCTTTTTCAATTGAAAATGATTTTTTTGTGTTCAAAATGATCGATTTGTGAGGGAGATTGCCGCTCCAGCTGTATAACAAACAGAGACTTAGTTGTTCAAGCTGTACAGGAGTTTCAGGCTACTGGAAGATTGTTAGGTCAAGTTAATACTACTGCTGTTACTAAAGTTCCTAATCCTTCTCTTATTTCTGAGTATAGGCCTATTTCCTGTTGTAATGTGCTTTATAAGTTGATCACAAACGTTCTTGCAAATAAATCAATCACTAAATTATTGTAAAAGGTTTACGCTTAGCATTGTTTGTTTTTATAATATATGTAATTACTCATTTTGATATACTACCTTCTTACTTTCACTTTTTTTAATTACATGTATTTTCAATTTTAATTACAAATTAATTTTAAACTGCATGTAGATTTATAAATAAACATTTTAGCTTTAAGTTTCATTATATAATAAAATTAGTTTTAAAGTTGCATTTCCGAAACGTGTCTAAACATTTCTGAAATGTCTCGAGACGTCTCATAAATTGAAAGATTTGAAACAGAGTCCGAAACGAGATTTTGAACCATGTACAGATTGTCAAAACATTTCTTGTAATCTTTTTAATATGAACAAAAAAAAGAAAAACATAAATTGAAATGGAATAGCGTTTGTTTATTATGTATTTGGAATTTCTTCATGTATATTTAGGTATGCTCTTTCCTAATAAATTAATATTTATCTATAGATAGATGTACTAGTATAAAGACAGTGTACCCTCAGTATTTAACTTGATTGCATGGGAATAATGTTGTGATATGAGCGGAGTGAATTCTGAATGTGGACTGCAGTTGAAGAGCTTCTGATAAAAAAATGGGCACTGTTGGCCTTACGGTTGCTTTACGGGGATTCGATTTTTTCCAATGACGATCCGATGAAATAGGTGCACCAGATACAAAGATCTGGTTTCCTCCCAATCAAGGCCGAAGTGGAGACTGCAAGATTCCCCAAGACTTGAGGAAATTTGCAGTATGCTCAAGTGTAGGCTCTGATGGAGCCCTATAAGTCACTGGAAGTTGGTGGAATGAACTCTTTCAAGGTACTTCAGAGGTAGAAATGTCTCCAAATGGACTGAGATTATGTGACAGAAGTTGAATTTTAGGTAGGTACATGATGAAATAAAGGAAAGAAATAGATAAGCAGATTATAATGATTGAATGGACTTCCGAAAATTCCATCATGTATCCAATACCAAGCTAAATTTCATATTCTCTGCATAAAGTAAGATACTATAGTTTCTTTAATTTTCCTGCATTAGTATTTTATCTTTCTATGCATGTAGACATTATATAATAATTAGATATGACACACAAGTACCCAACAGACTAAGACAAATACCTGGCTGCCCAACTCTTGTAGTATGTGAAAACGGTTTCACATCATTTTGACAAAAAAAATATGTCAAAGCAATTATCCACCTGAAAAAATATAATAGAAGAAAGACAAAAATTACGATGTTTGCATACACTTTTTTATGTCTGGTGGAAATATCATCTCAGAACTGATGTGAGCAAATAATGAATTCCTGATTAAATTCAGACAATAATACTAGCATATGCATATGTAAGCCCTTCAACTACACTAAGTCCACTCCAGAATTCTTTCAGTAGGGTAATTTCACAGGCTAAATGTCTCTACCTCAGCTTCAATTTCATCATAAAGGAATCGTTGCTTGAGGACCACCAAAGCCTGTTGTGCAGCATCATTATAGATGTCAAAGGGCATCAAGATGCTCTCAAGAAGACCAGTCTCTTGAGACTCAGTCACATGATCCACCAGTATCCATGGAAGGGAACATTCAATGGGAAACTACAAGAGTAACAACACTAGGTTGATCTTAACATTTAAAAGTAAAAAAGATGGCATAACAGCATAAAGGGAACAGAGATGGGAAAACAATTTGACAGAGAATAAAAAAACTGTAGAAAACGTGCACTTTGGATTTTGAACGCTCATTAAATTTAAATCAACAGCAGTGACATATTTGTAAATAAGTGGACTAACCAAATTGATTTAAAAGTGGTTTTGACATGCATGCAGAATAAAATGAGTAAGCGACTCTCGAAAAACTTATATGTCAGTTTATAGTAGGCATACGTAAAATTGGTGAAATGCAACAAGTACAGAAGAATGCCATTTCTAAACTCGAACTATCAATCCGTTATTAAATTGAGATCATTCGGAGGAGATCGGTTTTAAATTAGCAGACGATCTATCTATCTTTTTGCCTGTATAACACGAGAAGATTCCAAATAAAATTCCCTGAACCACAGAAACCTACATCTGTCAGATTTGCTACTGTCACTGTAACAACAAAAGAACTACATAAGCTCTATAACCATAACATAAATTTATTTATTTATTTATTATTTATGCAGAAATCATCAAAGACAGAACTTATTAGCCGACAATACTATCATACTGAAAATAAATAATAGATAGAAATATTAAATATAGAATGCCATTTATAAATGATTAAAAGGAACATAACAAGCGAATGAACCTTTTGAGACTCGGTCACATGAGTCCAGAATTCTTTCAGTAGACTAATTTCACAGGCTAAATGTCGCTACCTCAGCTTCAATTTCATCATAAAGGAATCATTGCTTGAGGACCACCAGAGCCTGTTGTGCAGCATCATTATAGATGTTAAAGGGTATCAAGATACTCTCAAGAAAACCAGCATTTTGAGACTCGGTCACATGATCCACCAGTACCCATGGAAGGGAACATTCAATGAAAACTACAAGAGAAACAACACTAGATTGATCTTAAAATTTGAAAGTAAAAAATATGGAATTAAAGCATGGAAAGGGAACAGAGAAGGGAAAACAATCAGAGAGAGAATCACAAAACTGTAGAAAACGCGCACTGTGGAATTTGAATGCTCATTACATTTAAATAAGCAGACTAAGCAAATTGATTTAAAAGTGGCTTTAATGTGCACACATAATAAAATGAGTAAGCAACTCTCAACAAGCTTATATGTCAGTTGATAGTAGCCATCCGTAATATTGGTGAAATGCAACAAATATAGAAGAGTACCATTTCTAAGCTCGAACTATAATCCTCTATTAAATTGAGATCATGATGAGGAGATAAGTCCCAACACCCAGTAATGGTTTACTTGGCTCATCCATTGTGGAGGCCTTGCACATCTGGTCACAGAGAGAAAACAAAACAGGATGAGTCCAATCGACCATTTTTTTATTAGCTCAGTCGAAATAACATGCCCATTAGCTTTCATGCTGAATCTATAAAAAAAGAAAAACGGAAGATACACAAAAAGTTACGAATAAAAAAAATACTAGAAAAGAAAATGAAAAAAAAAGAGCAGGTCTGTGTGGAAACACAAAATTCTTGAAAATGGTCTGATTTTTCAGCTGAAACAGATCTGAATGTCAAAATGAAACAGAACAGAGGTCGATGTCTTAAAGAAAAGAAGCCAACCCATATAAGAACAGATCTGAATTGCTAATACTGTAATACACAATCTGCCCAGATGAAAAAAATGGTAAACATGAACAGATCTGGTCCTAAACATACAGTTGAATGAAGGTGCGAGGTAGATTTGACAAAAAATCAACATCTTTAGAGAAATGAATCGTACAAGCTGGGACGAAAACACAAAGAACATGCATATCGTACCTCAGCGAGCGAATTGCTATTCATTCACAGAAGATCCGCTAATTGGTGGAAAAAATTAGCTGTTTCAACGGAAATTACTGATTTTAGATGGTTTTGAACTGGTGGTTTTGCTATTTTCTGATGATATGTGAAATTAAACGACGTTACAGACAGATTCAACGGCTGAGTAGGAACCGGTAATAAATTGGTAAAGTGTCCGAACAGGAAACGGACCGAATCGAACCGATATTGGATCGTAGAATCCTACATGAACCGAAATTACAACTTCTCGTGGATCCTTGGGCCATTATAGTCCGGACTCTGGAGCCCCTCATACCCATCTAGTACTTAATGGGAAAGGTCGAGTATGGGTCCGGATTCATACGCTTTTAATATACTTCAATGGGAAAAATTCGAAAAATGTACCCTTAGTTAGCACATTTCCAAATAATATACATTTAGTTGTTACCGTCCGATTTTGGTACCTAAAGTTGACATTGTGTCCAGTTTAATATGTGACACGTGTCACATTGAAAAATATAGAAATACGGTGGATCTAAACGTAAATACGATCGTCTTTATCCATTTCAAATAGATCCTAAGTTTTAACAATATTACTAAATTACCCATATAAAACTTTATCTCTATTGAAAAATAATTTATAAAAAAAAAATCCTTCCATGGTTTAATTCTTCCGCCGTCTTGGAGCTTCCAGACCCGGTTGTTGTAAGCTCCACCATGGAGCTTCCAGATCCAGCAACTTGGGTGCTCCATCGAGGATGAACCACTTACAAAATTCAAAAATTCAATTGAAATATTTATTGTAGCAAATTGCGTTTTTTGAATTTTTGATTTTTTTTTAATTTTATATGTAATCAAATGAGAAATATTTTTTCTTATATTTTTGAATTATATTGAACAATTTATACCCATGAATTACGAAAGAGTGACACGTGTCCCACATTTTTATAATTTAATTTAATTTAATTATTTATTTATTATTTTTCATAAATACAAATTTAATTTAAAACTATAATTTATAATTTTTCAGAATTTGTATACATTTTTTTTGTAATTTGAAATTAATTTTTCCCCTATTTCTTCTTTTATTTAACCTTATTTTATGTTGATTTACAAAATAGGGTTGATTTATAATAATTGAAAGTTAATGTGGTGAAATTTGAAATTGTCAAGATTTATGTTATTTGCGATTTTATCCATCAAAATTTTAAAATTTCAAATTGACATGTGCCGCTTAATTAAAATGTCACGTATCATTGAGGTACCAAAATTGGACACAATGAGGTATCGAAATCGGGCAATAACAATAAAATGTACCTTTTTCGGATATATCACCACTTAGGGTACCTTTTTCGAATTTTTCCAATACCTCAATTGAAATCGATTCGGTAATCAATATGTGTATTCTACATTGTAACGTTATCATATATGTTGTAAAATCTACTTACAAATAATGTAAGAAGTATATGAAGGTAAAGTATATGAAGGTAAATAATATCATTGTTCACTATGTTTTGAAATTCAAATCCGACAATCGACTCTACTGTGAGAGGTTTAACCGGATCGACTCGGATCAATGTCCTAAGAGCATTTTAGAAATAATTATAATATTATAGATATTATATTATAGTATGATATAAAAATAATTTTTTAAGATACATGTAAAATTGGAGCATAGAGTATTGATTTCTTTTTGAAACTACACTAATAATTAACTTGGACATCCCAATTAACTTAGTCTAATTAACTTTGTCTTGTTAAGGTCCAACCCAATTTGCAAATTGCAACATCATATATCTAAGTGTTAACACCTGAGGGCTGATTGACATGATATTTGAATGAGCATTTTTGTGAAATTGTGTTTGGAATGAAATTGAAATGGGGGTATTTGAAGTGTATTTCAGGTCAAATCACTGTTCATCGAGCCAAATGGGGCATTTAAATGCTATCCCAATTAGCCCCTCCCTACTTTATCTCTTTTACTCTCTATTCTGTTTTTTTTTTCTCCCTCAATCTTGTATGCTTCTTTTCTTTTCAAAGAACCATTAGTACTTCTGAGGATAACGGAGCAGAGCAATAGAGGAACGAAATTGAGATATGAGAAAAGCAACAGAGGATAATGCATGCTCTAAAAAACAGTGACCTAATGCTTCTTTTCTACTACACTAAGTCCACTCCAGAATTTTTTCAGTAGGGTAATTTCAAATGCTAAAAGGTCTTTACCTCAGCTTCAACTTCATCGTAAAGGAATCGTTGCTTGAGGACCACCAGAGACTGTTGTGCAGCATCATTATAGATGTCAAAGGGCATCAAGATGCTCTCAAGAATACCAGCATTTTTTGAGACTCGGTCACATGATCCAACAGTATCCATGGAAGGGAACATTCAATGGGAAACTGCAAGAGAAACAACACTAGGTTGATTATTACATTTAAAAATAAATGAGATGGCATAACAGCATAGAAAGTGAACCAAGATGGGAAAACAATCTGAGAGAATAAAAAAACCTGTAGAAAATGTGCACTTTGGATTTTGAACGCTCATTACAAAATTTTCCCATTGAATCACAGTCTAAATGTCTCCACCTCAGCTTCAATTTCATCATAAAGGAATCATTGCAAATGGAAGTCTGAATTAGCATATCTAAGTTCAACCTAGGGGCAAATTTGAGTTATTGTTATTCAGAATTTTAAAATGAAATGGGATAGAGTTTGGTGTAAGTAATTATAATATTCATTATATGAAAATACAACCCAAAATGGCAAAACCCTAAACCGTAAATCTATATAAAATTCCAAATTACGCACTCTTCGGCAACAACCCACCCTAAACCATCACATACAATTCTTTCCAAATTACAATACGACTCTCCCACTTCACACACACATAAAGTGAGGGTCGGATCTAGATTTACGAGTAAATCAAATTTAAAGTTTAAAAATATTGATCATGGAAAGTAAAAAATGAAACATCAAATTTGGAACAGAGAGGATATAGGTGGCTTATTTGTTGTACTCTTTAATTATTACTATTATTTTCCCTTCTAAAGTTATTACTTTAATATTTTTGTAAAATGTTTGGTATATCTTTATAAAATTAAACTATTTTCTATGTGATAACTTATAAGCATTAAAATATGATAATTTTGAAATTGAAAATTAATTATTACAAATTACTCATTATAAAATCTCATTTAAACAATTTATATTTATTTAAGGTAAAATATTAATTTTTCACTTGAATTTGAGACGATACGTAATTAATTTTAATTTATGTTTATCTTTTATCTTAGTTACTTCCCTTCTATTCAATTTTTTTTCATTTCTTCTAAGTTAGTTTCAAGAAAACTGTTAAAGTCGCCTTGATTAATAAAAATCCAGATACGTCGCCTTATTTATTTGGTATTCACTCCGTTTCAGAAGAAATGTACACGAAGTTTAACGTGTAATTTAAAATGTTAGGAAACAAATGCACATAGGTGATAATGGGTTGAAAATTTTATCAAAATATAAAAAAGACATTATAGTGTAATATATATAAATGGAAATCATATCAAAAAAGTGTTTACGTTATTGAATTTTCCATAGATATTCGCCTTGCGTTATAACTATCCATGCATACCTTGCTTCTTTTCCCTTATTATCGGAAGGATAATTTTTTATTTAATTTAACCAGAATTATTTCTACAAAAGATTAAGTCGTATAGAATTAGAGGTAAATTGTTTGAAAGGAGAAAAGTATATTGAGATCATAAACTAATTTTAAAGTTTACTCTATAAGTACATGATTAAAATAGTTTGTAATAATGACTTAAATTTAGTGTGGCTTTTTTCCTGAAGAAGATAGTCACAAGTACGTCTATCAAATTCAAATATGCGGTTTCCTCCCAAATAAGGAGGAAGTGAGTTCTGCAAGGGTCACGTTACATAATGTGTATCAAGAACTGCTTGGTTGGCGGCAACCCAAGTCCTAAAATCATATTTGATATGCTCTAGTAAGCTTCTTTTTTACTTTTACCTATGCTTGGTGGTAACTTTAACTTACATGTAAAATACCTTGCAACTCGAACAGACTAGAACCGGATTCAAAATTGTCTCTGAGCGAATGCATATCTCACAGATTATGGGGCGGTCCTTTCGAACATTTGCAGGTATCTGGACAGAATCAGAGGTTCCATCTGATAACGGCTTTGATACAGTGGACCTAGAAATAGTTTTCTTCACTCTTGGATTAAGCTGAGAATTCACCCCAGATTTTACATTGTAATTGTTCGTCTTAAGATCCTGAAGAAGCAGTGACATATAAATGACAGATTATAAGTTTACTAAAAAAAGTTACAGAAAAACGTATAATCATAGATTGGTCACAATATATAACCTCCGGGTTTGCAGACTCTTCTAAGGAGTCCTTCCTTGTAGATAGCCTAGAGGAAGCTGCAGCTGCAGCAGTAGCAGCAGCCAGGACAGC